>VZRZ01000887.1:1053329-1066068 GCA_013398175.1 Climacteris rufus | reverse complement strand
TTTCTTTTTTTTTTTTTTTTTTTTTTGTCAAGCAACTCTACCAGCTCTCCCATGCTTTAAAATTTTGAAGTTTCCTGCTCCCAGGACTAGAACCCAAAATTTGCAGATCCTAACACCCAAACCATAATTTGGCAAGCTATGAATATCTTAAAATTTTGAAAACCAGGCATTTCTACTGCACGTCTATTTAGCCTATGAATGGCTGAACTGTAGAAATTGTCACCATCAATATCAGTATCAAAAATAAAGGGGTTTTTATCCACTTCTGGATACATGTGTGTCCATAAGCACAGAGGAGGAATGGGGAACTTGAGGTACCCTCTTGAACAGTGAATTTTTGTTGTCTCAGCTGGAAGTTCCTTCAAGTATTCAGAAAAATATTTTTTTTATTCACATCTAAAAAGGAATTTTTATGGTGAGAGTAACTATTCTGTCTTCATATCCCCTGTATGAAATTTGGGCCCATGGGATGCAGGTAAAGAGACAATCTTGCCAATATGTGGAAAAAGGAAAAGGAGGAATATTTACTACATATGTAAAATATTCTAATTTTTTAAATTTTATTTTAGATCTGCCACTGATTCAAATATTCATATTTTGCCTACATGAAATTCTGTCAAGGCTCCTTTGTGACAGAATTATTTAGGTATTGACTAGAATTTCTTGTTTACATATTTTTTTCTGAAGATTATAGAATAAAATCAACATTTTAAGCCAATGAAGAAGGAAAGCACTCTCTGATAATGCTCAGCTAGAAGTGAAGGAATGGAACTGTTTTTATGAGGAAGTGTTCAGATAAATGTGTTTCTCATTGTGCTTCTAAGTTGTATTTAATGTCAGGAAAGGCAGAATATAACAGTAGATTTTTTAATGTCTTTTTTTCTCTTCTCCCAAAATATATAGGTGTGTTTACAGCATGCAGATCTTTCTTTTGATCTGTACCTTACAGAAACCTTACTGGTATAACTCCTGGTACCTCATAATCTTTAATGCTTCCATCTTCAAATGTCTCCATGTCACTCCTCCTTCTGCCAGCAAGGATGGCACTTATTTTCCCATTTTAAATATGGTGAGCTGAGGTTAGATTTTAATATCTTTGATTCCCAGGAACAAAAAAGAACAGCCAGAATGGAAGAATCCCATCATAGATTATTTTATCTTAAATACAAATAGAACAAATGGACCATATATTACTGGGGACACCTTTGGTCTTTTTCTTTTCATCCAGCAAGTGTCTTCAATACGAAGAACACAATTTCAGCTCTAGTTTACAGCTCCCAAAAATTCTCAAAAGTGAACAGAAACTGACTTTTCTTATAGGTCAAAGAGAGGCACTGAGCTGGTGGACAGAAGTACAGGGAAAGCTGATCTGAGATGAAGAGAGGAACATGCAGGGAGGAGAGGGGCCCAGAGCCTGAGTCTTGCTGCTGTGGTACTAGGGAAGAACCCTGGAGGCAGTGATCCAGCTGCTTTAATGGGTTGCCTCCCTGGAAGCATGAATCCTCTGTCCTTCAGCTGCTGCTACCCACTCAGCTCTGGGTGACAGGGCTATGCCCACTGCACTTTTCCAGAGTAGTTTTACTGGCTCAAACACTGCCTGGTTTGCCTTTCACACAGCTGGCTTGAACAGTTTAGTAGGGAAATTGTTTTGTGGATGCATCAGAATCACATAGAGCTGTTCCCATATTCACACAGCATCTCTGGGACAATTCCAGCCATTGTTTCAAAGCAACTTCTTATTAGGAGATGTTTAATGTCTTTTAGCTCTTTTTAATGTGATTTGGCATGAGAAAACAACTCAGACAGTGTGCCATCAGCCAATTCACTGCATGACAGGGTTTGGAAATCTTGGCCATGGGGCACCTTCTGTTTCACACACTCACCTCCCAGCTTTGGTTAGCTCTGCCTGACCTGGCTGCTCTCACCCTCTGCACAGTGCCACAACTTCTACTTCCCAGGCTGAAGAGGGCAACAGGATTCCGATGTATTGGCTGCTGACCCTGGGACCCCTCACTGCTGCAGCTGTGCTCAGACCATGCATTTCCAGGCTTCCAAGCCCATGCCTCATTGTCCTCACAGGGAAAGTGTAAGTATTCAATTGGCTCGTGTAGTTACAGCATGTTGTGCAGTTTACAGACTGTAGTTCCTGTTTGGTTTTGCCTGGTACGATGTCCAGCTCTGTCTGGCTGTTATTTTGCCTACAACAGCAGATCTCAAGGAGGCTCAAGAGCCAGGTACTCAGCTGGGATAGATCAGCATTGATGTGTTTACATCAGTGAAATGTTACTGTTTTAACACAGTGTCGGAGGTTGGGGGATGTCTTGGAATTTTTTTTTTCTCCATCACTGTTACTAAGTAACAAATAGGCAGATGATTTAGGGCTATCAGCTCTTTTGTGAGAGACAAAGAGTGTGCTTGGGCAGGGGGCAGGTAAGGGAAGAGCCGAGCCAGCCGGGAGGACAGGCACTCACTCTCGTCGGACAAGGGGAAAGGAGAGGCTGCTCTCTTACTTTTGGCTGCGACCAGAGGAAAATCCGACTGTGCCCTGCTTTCTCTCTCCTGGTTGGGTGAGCTTTGATTCAACCTTTTTCGCTACTGGGAAAGAGCACGTTTCCCCGGGCTGCGTTTTCTCGCAGCAGTTACCGGGAGAGTCCGGTTGCCTTTGCTGCCTGCTCCCGTCTGCCGCCTGTTTCCCCCCTCTTCCGCCCCTTGCTGCACGAGACTGCGGCATTTGCTGGAGAGTCCGGTTGCTTCTGCCGCCTGCCCCCTCTGCCACCTGGGACCGCAGCATCTGTTGTAACTGCAGAAGTCCTTGCCACCTAGCAGCTAGCCGGGAAAAAAAAGAGGAAGAGGACCGGCTCCTGCCCTGCCTCCCTGTTGTTGCCGCTCTGAGCTGCCTGGCTGCTCTCCAGCCTGTCCGCCATTGCCAGCTGCCTGAGGCTGACCTGACCCTGCGCCACAGCGCCACCTGCAGCCGCTCAGGAGTCATCGCAACCGCCCTGCCCGACCGGGAGCTCAACATCGCCCCCTGCTGTTTGTTTTTCTACCGTGATTACCCCGCACGGGAAAGTTATTTGCTATTAGTTCCTGGTTCTATTTATGGTTGTTATTGTTGTTATTATTGTTATTACTTGTTTATAAATACTAGTAAAGAACTGTAATTCCTTTTCCCGTATCTTTGCCTGAGAGCCCTTGATTTCAAAAATAAATAATTCAGAGGTTGGGGAAAATCAGGTTCTCTGTCCTAAGGGAGGGTTCAACCTCTCTTAGCAGACACCTGTCTTTCAAAACCGAGACAAACAGCTACAACATATTCCCCTCTGAAAACGTTTGCTCTAGGTAGTACCCATGTTGGTGATCACAGCATAACTGTGTGTTGTTTCTCATGAAGTATCTTGCTTGCATTTATTACAGACTTTCCACTTCCCACACCCTGCTCCTGCTGTTTGCCTGTCGTTATTTATACAGCTCATGAATGTTTTTCAACAAAACTATCTTTCCCAAATATTCATTTAGGGTTGCCTGAATTTTATGAGACTCACTTGGAAATGTTGAACAAAATTCTGACTTGTAATACTGTCTGGACCTCGATTAAACCTCCAGGTCATTGTGGATGAGAAGTGACAGCTTTTAAGATGAACTTTTTCTAAAGAAGTTGTTTAATACTCCTAAGAAAACCCTTACAAATCTGAAATGGTAATGTATTTCCTTAAATTTTTTGATATATAATCTTCTCTGGGTTCTTGTTCTCTGCAGGAAAGGGTTTGCCTCATGTGTATTTACACTTTCAATTTTTGCTCATCTTTTTTGAATTTTTCACAGTAATGGTTTTGAAATGTGTGAAGATAACTAACTGCTCAGAGCTCTAACTACATATTCAGGACTAAAGTACATGTTATTTAAAAGTTTGCTTTTTTGCTGGAGAAGAGTGTTTTTTTCCCTTCTGACTTAATTAATTCTTTCAAGTAGTAGTGCAGGCAGGGCAGGAAGGCCTTTCACTGACTGAACCACAGTTTAGGCTCATTAATAATTTCACCATGAGAATACATGAGGTTTAAATGCCTCATTGGTTTGACTGCTCTGCCTGCTATTTTATGCCCAAAATATGTTATCCAAAGTTTTTTTTTCTGAAACCTATGAATAGACTGATCTGTAACAGCCTCTCCCGTAAAAGGTGCTCACAACCAACAGAAACTTCTAGTTCCAGCAAGACAGTGCATATCATTACCGCTTATTATGGCTTATCTGCCGGAGACGCAGAAATAGGGAGAGCCGAGCCAGTTCATGTTCAGAGCAAAGGGCGGAAGGGGGAGAACCCACCTTTGTTTAATTCTTATATACACTTTTAGAAATCACAGTTCATTGGAGAAAATTAACACTTCCGTCTTTAACTACAGTGGTTAAAAGAAATGTCCATCAAAGGATCTGTGTCCATGGGAAAGGAATGTAAAACAAGATAATTTTTACAACAACATAGCTATGTTTACAGAATTCTCGTCCTTGAAACTGTCTAGCAGAGAGCTAGCTATTTTTAACAGTGAAAATGGGCAACAGTGCAGATCATCTCAAGCTGGCCTGCTTTGCAGTGCCTGGAATATTTCTGTGGGGGTCTCTACTTGCCTTGATGCAAGGCAGAGGCTCCTCAGGAGAAGCAGCAGGACACTGATGTTCCAAACAAAGTGGTGCCATGACATGATGCTGCACAAAGGACACCCACCCAAGCAGTGAGGAGACTTGTGCTGGTTTGTAACTGCTGCTGGGTGATACAGCCCCACAGTTGCTCTGTATTAGGACTGCTCAGCTTTGCTTCTGAATGAGGTTAGGGAAAAAAGCTGTTCTTTATTCCCACCCCTGCCCCTTTCCCCAGATGAAATGTTTCTTTTCAAACATCCCTACGTTTTGCAGCAATAAGTACCCCTCTATGCCCTGTGTACATGTAGCAGAGACTTCAGCTGGTATAAACCTGTTGGGATTGCTTTTCCATTGCACATCTTTGTGGCTCTCCCAGCTCAGACATTTTCTAGGCAGAAATAAGTGCACACAAGAAGTGCATATGCACCGGGAATCTGATGTGTTCAGGATGTGTCAGGCTTCTGCACAAGCTACACAGGTGACAAAAGTGTGTGTACAAAGAAAAGACATTCTGGATGGACTGAATTTCCTGTGCGTACACAAATTGTCTCCATGCCATACATAGAAACAAGATGATCTGTCACAGATGAGTCATTGTCACTACACTGGCACTGCTGTGTTGAGATCTGGCTGGCTGTCAGCTCCCTCTGAACTTATGCTTCTGGGAACCGCTGGTCGAAATAGATGCATGGAACGTGCTGCCACAGCAGCAGAGGCTCAGAGCATGGGCTCAGAGGCTCAGAGGACTACCAGAGCCATAGTAGGGACTAACAAAAATTCTCACCTTCCTGAATTCTGATTAAATAGCTCACCTATTGTGAGCTGGATTGTCTTGTGAAGATACATAATTTCACAGTCTTTTATTGTGTGTTCTAAAATATTCAGTGTAAAAGTAAATTATTATATAATGGGGAAAATAGTACATACTAAAGATGTCATAAGAGAAATCAAGAGTCAGCAGCTCCTGTGATCTGTGGGATAGGGGGAACAGATGCCCTGACTCCTTCAAGGAACTATTATTATGCTGAATAAAAAGGGAAAGAGCTGAGAACCAGGTATGCTTTTTAAAGAAAGTATTGCTGTGCCTTTTTCTGATGCTATTGACAGAAAAGTTAATAAGGAATGACCAGAAAGGGGTATTTATGATATTTCTAGTCTGCAATTCTTCTGCCTACAGATGCAAACACTATAAGGACTCACCCTGCCACTGTAGGACAAATCATATAGGTCCTTCTCTGCATCTTGTGTGTGCTCCACCACTCTATGGTGACACTGTGATGACCTTGTAAGTCTATGTGTCTTTTTTGGGGACCTCTTCTCCTTCTTCTTCAGTCACTTACAGCTGAGGAATACTGTTTTGGGTAAACTGTGGCTTCATTAGTGTGCTTCATAATGATGTTTCAAAAGTACATTTAGAATTGCTTGGAAGCAAAAGAAAACAGTCCCATTGGTTTAACATATCCTAATACTAAAATTAATGCTGTAGTTAAAACTTCGTTCCTGCACCGAGACTGTATGGAGGCATGTACAATGAAAAGCCAGCTGTCCAGAGTTACCAGTTTTTCAGAAAGGAGATTATAAACTCTGCATGCCAAAACAAACAAGAGCAATTGATATAGCAACCTCTGTTTAAATTACTTTTAAAACGTAAGTGTTGAGGGGATAAGGTGTAGATGGAAATAGACCCCTGCCTCAGTAACAGCCAACCCATCAGAATGCAGAATACTGAAAAGGTCATCCTGAAATGGCATAGGACTGTATTTCATAAAATATAGGCATTACATTTCTGGAACCTCATTTGTGTGACAAAAACTCTGACAAGAACAGAGGTTGGCACAAAATCAATATACTCGGGCAAGGATGTAATAAATAATAAAAATGAAGAACAGCATAAATTTTAACCAGTTTTCATTACAAGTTAGAGCTGGTCTGATTTCCTATGTGATCTCCTGAAGCTACATAATTTCCAAAGAAACATCAGCAAAGGTGTATTATTCATTTTGGATGAAAGGTGCTAAGGCAAACATCGGAGAGAGAGAGAGGGATGTTTTCACCTTTACTTGTACTTGGGTGTTACCAGCAGGACTGGAGGTGTGGAGGAAGGGGAAGGAGACAGGTGGGGGCTACCAAACCCCCTCATACTTACAGTGCTCAAGGAACCAAGGAACTTTGGCTGTTTCGGTGTTCTTCACCCCCAAGTAGTTTGCATAAGACTGAGAAACTTCTCACCCATGAACGGCTGTGTCACAGCAAAAGTCCCAGTTTCAACGGTCTCTTTACAGAGACAGCTCAGCATCCAGATCCTGACACCTTCATCTTCCAGTCAAATGTACCAGAAATAACAATTAACGGGCATAATCCTCTTGCAGTGCTGCTGCTACTGCAAAAGGATAAATCCATTAGTTGCAATTTTATCCACCTAAATGGACACGAGCTCCTCCATTTGGCTCAGCCTGTGGAGACAGTTGTCTCACTAAGACCTCCTTGGGCAAGAGGAGTGACTCAGCTCCTGTGGTATCCCTCCCCCGGGGAGGCTGGGAAAGCTGAGCCTGGTCCCTCCACAATATGTCTGCATTTAGATTGACAACTTCCCCTGGCTGTGGGTTAACCTTGTTATGACAGCACAGCTGCAGTTGCCATCTCTCCCGATCGCACACGATAGCGCAGCCTTCCCGAAGTAACCGCAGCTCTCGGAATCGCAAATTGCAGCGAGTGTTTCATCTCTTGTGTTGTTAGTTAGCCCCAAATCACTCTGACATCAGTTTCTAATGGGGCAGATGTGCTTTTTCCTGTTTCCTCTTGAACGAGGGGTTAGCAGGGGACAGTGCCTGTTATACTGGTGCTGTTTTGTTATTTTCTAGTGAAAAATATGAATTGGTGTCCATTTTCATGTTTCTATTTGACAAGTGCTTTGCTACTTGAACATCATTTCTACCCTGGCATCAACAGTAATAGTGCTCAGTGTCATCTGTACATCACCGTACTTTACATATATTTCAGTCTGGAAAAATTGCATTTTTAATACAAATCCTATTTTGAAATTCTGATTTCACTTGCCTTGCATTATTTTTATTTTTTTTTTTAAAGAGGGTTTGTTTATATTTTTTTGTGGACAGAAAATATTGTGGCAGAAAGACTGGTAGTACCTATGGACAGTGTAGTTTTTATTATCAAAATATTTCAGACAGAGGGCATGTTTCATTTGATCCTCATTTTTCCAATTACCCTTTAATATTTTCCTTTCATCACATTACAACACTTGTCAAACACAACTCAGCATTGCAACATTTGATCTCTGACCACTGATCATTTTTTAAAAGTGTTAGCAGACCACTGTGTTCTTTCTCACTTTACCTTCTGGACATCTCCCTAGATAAACACACTTTCTGGATAAACATCACCTTACCTTCTGAGCAACTATTGCATGATGTTCATAGCTCCCCAAATGTCTATACAAGGATTTTATGTGCAAAAATCTGATAGTAACTGGGTGCCTTAGAACTGTCTAATATTAGACAGAAATAACTTTTGTGAGTGGATATTTTTAGTGTTGACAAATGTAGAGTGCAGCATTATTAAATTTCTTCAGTTGCCCTCTATTCAGTTGCAGGAATGTGCCAGACCCAGTACAGCTTTTAATTTTCACTCTCTACTCAGTAATTTTCCTTCTGTTACAAGTGCAGGCTGCTCAGCAAACACTCGGAGCCAAGACATTTGTAGGACATTTCCTTTGTGTAGTGTCTGTGTCCTGCCTCTCAGCGCTCTGTAACACAGTTCTGCACATGAATTTCTGCTCTACACCGTAACTGGTTCTAACTGGCATTTCCAAGATCTCAGGGAAAACAATTTTATTCATGAAGCAGGTCTTTGAGTTATAACTGAGCCATATTTCTTAGATGAGTGTTCAAGAAGAGCTGAAAAGATTTGGAAGATCTGTTAACACACTGCAGACATATGGTGTTTAATCACATGGGGAAGGAAGAAAGCAGGAAGGGGAATGACACTGCCCTGGACTGAAGAATCCTGGCCTGTACAGTCTTATCTATTGTACAGGTATCTTTCTATCTATCTATCTATCTATCTATCTATCTATCTATCTCATGTAGGGTTGTAATCATTATAGCTATATTAAATGCGGAGGAACATAAAATTCATCCAAATAAGGTCAAGTAGTGAACTAGAATATTTTTATACAATATATCTTGGTTTCATCAAATTTCAGACAATGTTCAATTTATTGGAAGTTGCAAATCTATACACTCTGCTGACATAAACCCCTGTAGGACCATAATGATTAAGACTGATTTACAACTATATCCAAGCAATGGATGCACAGCGGTTGGACCAAATTCAATTTTTATTACAATGTTCAAAGTTGGAGAAACAGAACAGCATACCAAGGGGTACTGACTAAGCTGACAGCTTGTTGTCACTGTCCTGGAGATGGTATTGAATCCAGAGTGTCATAGCCTTTGGGTTGTGGCAAATGATTTCAGTACAGGATGGACAACAGGCTGTGGAAACACAGCTGTGTGTCTCTGCAGGTAGCTGCAAAACTCCCTCATATTGGAGGGAGGAAAGACTGGTTTCTTTCCTTGAGGCAACCAATGCAAGTGAAAATGTGAATAAGAGAGCTTAGGCATTTTTGAGAGCTCCTTCACAAATGCATATCATAATAGCAATGCCTTCTCTAATTGATTATGCAGTCTGAATCCTTGCCATTAAGTGCTTGGCAAAAGTATTACGCTCTAGCTCTCCCTACTGGATTATTATCACACAATTTCTATATTTGATGGGTGCGGTGTATTGCTGTGTTAAACAATTTAACAGATAATACAAGTATCTCACTATGGTTTATAGATGTGTCATACTTCGTGTGCATTTCAACAGATATGGCTATGGCTTCATTCTTTACTTTGCTAATTCTTATTTTGTAATATATCAGAAAGGATACACTGTGTCTCCTGCTGTACTTTATGAAAATACATTACACAACATGAGAATATTTCTTTTAGCTGTAATTTTCAAAAGTACTATGTGATTTTTAAGCACTTAAGGTAATTTTTCAAAAATTAGTTTCTTAGAAGCCTGAACTTCAAAGACTTTCATGGGAACTTAGTTGTCTGTCTGAAAAATCCTTTAGTTATGTTTAACTACACACTTCTATTTCAATTGATTTTGAAAGTTAATGGAGAGACTAGTCTATACAGATTTCAGGTTTCTGCCAGGCCCAGTTGTGGGTATCCACTTTTATCAAGGGAAAAAGAAAGCAGAGATATTTTAAGTGAGTTAAAATATGTATAGGCTGTATTTTGCTGTTCTCTTACAGTATGACATTTGACATATCAGCACTAAGCTAAGAGAAGGTAAATTCTTCACTGATAAATATTTGATTGCTATATGTTTACCTACATATTGCAATAAATTGGACTTTACTGGCAGCAAGACCTTTTTGACTCTTTATGCCAAAGAAAAAAGTGTATATATACTTTTACCTGTTGAGATAATGATGGGCTTATAATACAAAGTTTTGTTTTGCTGAGACAGTACATCCACTAAGAAAGATGACAAATAATATAGTCATATACTGCGTAACTGCAATAATTTGCTTTATAAATTAATTTAAGGGAAGAAGTTTATTGTTTTTTTCATTAATTGCTACTTCACTGCAAAAATCTACACAACAAAAGAAAATAGATTTTTTTTGTGTGTGTGTGTACCTATGGTCCATAGTAAATATCACTGTAAGAGCTGAATCAATTTTATTATCCCAATAAAATTCATAGGCTTGAATTCACCTAGACTAAATCAAATAACACTATCCTGCTAAATTTAAAAAAAGGACCAGAGACCCATGTCTGAAAGAAAAAGACAGTCTAAAGTCATTAAGAATATGGTAGGCTGGACCTGGGCAGTTTGTTGGTGAGGACTAAAGCAAGCTAAGGGGGTGAGAAAATGATTAAGCATGGACAGATCAGAGCACCATTGCTTAGGTTTGATCTTTAATCCTTTTTCGGGTTTTTGGTTTCTGTTGTTTCTGATTTTTGGGGC
This sequence comes from Climacteris rufus, assembly GCA_013398175.1. Taxonomy (NCBI): domain Eukaryota; kingdom Metazoa; phylum Chordata; class Aves; order Passeriformes; family Climacteridae; genus Climacteris; species Climacteris rufus. The sequence continues at coordinate 1,055,385 of VZRZ01000887.1, read as the reverse complement.
GCCTGAGGGGTGGTGAGGTGATGATGGTGGTGGTTTTTTGCTTTGGTTTTGGCTAGTGTTGGGGTTTTTTTGGTTGTTGGTTTGGATCTTTTTGTTTTGTGGTTTTTTGGTTTGGTTTGTTGTTGTTGTTGTTGTTGTTTTGTTTTGTTTTGTTTTGTTTTGTTTTGTTTTGTTTTTAAAGCATAGTAGATATTCCATAAGATGCCTACAAGATTAAACCTTTAAATTTGTGCCATCAGATAACTTAGATCCTGTCTCTTTGTCTCCTTATTATGCACAATGTAAGGCTGCCTTTCAAAGCAAATCAGCTCATTCCTTTTGAGAGGAAACATGATGCAGCTCTGAGAAGTGGTCCTAGAACTGCCCCTCTAGCATATGGATGCAGTCACAGCAGGCTGGACTCCTTCAGCTCTCTGCACACCTCCAAAGTGATTCCTGAAGTGTCTGAATTCTTATCAACTCCTTGGTATCTTTGTGCTGCACCCAAAGAATTTTAACTAAACTGTAGAGGGTGTAATGATCTCATTCAGTGTGGACATGACCTTATACCTGAGAGAGACATGGTCCATCCTGGGTAGTCATGGGGCTCTCTCTATAAATGGGCCCCAATAATTTTGCAGTGGAGTAAGTGGTTTCCATGACATAAGTTTAGCCACAGGAGATGCCTGGTGCAAACTGAGATTTTAGGTGGGCTGAATTTCTGAGCAGTCTGTTTCTCTGTGAACAGAACAAAGTCCCTCTTAGTTTAGGTGCTTTAGTTTGCTGCTGCAAGACACTTTTCCTGAATTTGGGCTGGTGTAAAATTCATCTCCTATGCTAAAATTTCATTAATGTTTTATCTGATATAATTCACTTTTAACCTCAAAACATTTTAGCAGTGGCATAACTGAAAAATATCAGGACCTATGAAACACTAGGTCTGTACAAAGACTCTAGACCATTCTCTCTTTTTAAAATTTTCCTCGCCTATTACATGTATTGACATGTTTTACTGATATAGGAGGTTTACATAAAATGTCAGTGGATTACATAGAATAAAAAGATATTTTTATTTTACCTTAAAATTTTTTAGAGGTATTTGTTAGTGCTAAAATACTGGCTCGAAGGACTGAGTTTTACCCCTGAAAATATTAGCTTGGTTATCTACTACAGGTTTGATGCAACAAGAGCAAGATCTTAAAAAGCTAGAGAAGATACAGAGAAAGGAGAGAAAATAAAGCTAAGCACTGAGTAGAAAATGCTGTGTGTTTTAAGAGAGGCATTATAGAACACAACTTTAATTTGTGGGAAAGGAGTTTGAGAGATTACCCTGATTGTATTGACAATCTCTTCCAGTGGAAAAAATGCCTGGGTACTAACTGCTCTGTAATAGGTAAAATGGAGAACAAGCAGAGCCATATGTGCAAGCTGTAGCTGCACAGATTAACATAAGAAATCACAGAGTTTTGATGCAAAGGAGATTAAAGTGTAATAAATCACATCCACAAGTGTCAGCTTTTCCATTTCTGTTGTCTTTATGTTAGTTCTAATGAAATAACTACTTAAAGGCATTCACCTTAGCAGAGCTCTGCATTAACATGGCTATAGCACCTCTGTGACAGCTTGTTTCACTGTCCATTGACAAGTATAGAAATGGATCCAGACCAATAATGAAATTAGTTTTGTGCCACAGTCATATGTTTGAGAGAGAATCCAGTCTGAAGAGCAAATGTTTAAAGTCATCTGTCAAGCCAGGAAGCTGAGCTTGAAATGGGTGTGTACATTTCCTGTTGTTCCCAAATGATAGCCCATAACACCTTCCAGCTGATCACATCCTTATAATATCAGGCGCATGAAGAGTAAGTATGGATATAGGGCTATCACAAAAGGATCTTAATAAGTACTCATAAGTTGTTTCTAACCTGTGTGTTGTCAAATTGGACAAGTCCCCTAGGATCCAGGAAAGCTCCATTTGTTCTTGATTTTCTTCATTCCCCTTTCCAACTCCTTTTTTTTTTTTTTTTTTTTTTTTTTTTTTTTTTTTTTCCCCCCAAAAATTTTTTTCTCTTTTTTTTTC
>VZRZ01000887.1:1026468-1053318 GCA_013398175.1 Climacteris rufus | reverse complement strand
TTTTTTTTTTTTTCCCCCTCAAGAATACTTTCCTCTCTGGTATTCACAGAGTAAAAAGCAAAACCAGCACAATATTTATTCTGACCCAATTAAGATAAAGGGACAGAATGCAGGTGGGGCACAAACATTGTCATCCTAAGCAGGATTTGTGCATGTGTAGGATTGGAGAGAAAAATGCAAATTTTATTGCAAAGAAATAAAAAAGCCTGTGCTTCTGAGTCTGGGTTTTGTTGTTTTTCTATTTTCTGTTTAATTATGGCTATGAGCTTCTAGATGAATGTGTAAAACATAAAGCAGTATGTTGAGCTCAAAAGAGCAAAGGCACCCCACCATATAAAGAGCCACCCACAGAATTTATAGCTTATAGAATATCCCTCCTAAGCTTGCATATGGCTCATCTGACATAGAATTATAGTGTTTAAAAGCAAAACTGTACACCTGCAAGACATTGATGAGTGGAAGGACAGGTCCGTGGAGCACTTTATCAACTGCCTGCCAGTTTCAGTACAGCAACCAGTAAAATGTCACTCATTCTGACAAAAGAGGGAATAATTAAAACTATATACATCTGGTGGAGAAAGTGGGCTAAAGATGACCTACTAATGGCATCATATATCACTGTGTGTCTTGGTGTGGAAGAAGAAAGACCTGCAGAAAACACCCCTTTAAGAATATTTATGGGAGCTAAATTATTATCTCATCAGATATGCCATAAACACACACATCTAAGAAGCATTTTATTTAGCCTATTTAAGGGAAATAGTATTTTTGCTAGTGTAATCTAAAAGAAAACTGTTAATGTGGACTTGAATTTAAACAATATTCTACAAAATAAGCCTTATGAGAGCTAGATAATCACTTTGCTGTCAAAATCTGTTGTCACACTTTTACGATTAATATATTCTGCTATTTGATTGAGCCCATTTTATGATCCTTATATGTATTTTATATAAAACCCACCTGCATGTTGCTTACACTTGTTTCATGGAAATGAAATTTTGTCTTCTTCCACATGCAAGATTTAGAAATGAAATATCTGTTGCCTGCTGGCTGATCTTTGATCCATGATCCTCACTTGTAGAGCAGATTTGGACTTCAGTAAATAGAAATAGCAGTCTGTGTGGGCTGTACTTTACTCATTTCAGCACATTTGGAGGGTGCTAAAGAAGTCAGTCCTCATTTGCCGAGTTTCTGCCTGGAGTCAGGAAAAGTGAGACAATGAGAAACAAGAACAAAATGTCCCTAAAACATATGCATGAGGCAATTTTTTTCCCTTTCCCCCATGGCTTACTGACAGAAGTGATGTATCAAATGTATTTCATGATGTGATTTATTAACAGTGGTCATTCAGTAAGTTCAAACAACGTTTTCACATAATGAAAAACTGATAGCACACAAATATGTGGGTGTGCATTTGTTCTGAGCATAGACACAAAATACATGATGAATGTGTATCCAATTCAATCGTATTTGAGAAAGAAAATATGCTATCAGCCAAAGACCGTGTGCATGTGAGACAGTTGTTCACTGGAGGATGCTGCTAACACGCCAGTCCAAGGGAATGGGAGTTGTTTGGGCCATTTCTTCAAGCTGTGGTATTCTGTTGTGGTTTTTTCCTTTTTTTTCTTCTTGTCTCCCTTCTAGCACATTGAAGATATGCAGGAGGAACCTGTGCTGCTCACTCTCTTTTACCATGAGTTTTGCAAGAGTTTTGTTTCTCTTAGAGTTCTAATTATTTGAAGGCCTATGATTGTGATAAAATATTAGAATTTATTTTGGGGAGAAAAAAAGGTTTCTAAGTCCTGTAGCTGCAGAAGGCACTTCAAAACAAGACCATTTTGGCTTTGAAATGGATCAGAATAAAGGAAATGAAGTTCAGAAATTATCATAAAATTATGAGTGCACATCAGTCAGATGAATTTTAGAGGGCAAAAGAGAATAAAAATAATTCAAGGCATCATTTTAAAACACTGGTGTATTTAGAGTCAGCAGAAAAAGATGAGGAGCAGGAAGAAAACAAATCTGAAAAGATTCTAAAGAAGAGGTAAGGACATATTAAAATGAATGGCAGCCAGAGACTGATAATGAACACAGGGTACAGAAAGTGTATTCTTGTCCCAGTCCATTACTTGGATCATATTTCTAGAATTTGCCATCCTTAAAATAAAGCAAAAGACTTACTGGTGTCCCAAAAAAAGTCTTGAAACAAATGGTGAAGTAGCATGAGGTAAAGGAAGAAATGATAGTTGAGAGGCTTTTTGTCAAGTAGCTCGTCTGCCACAGGGAAAATCAAAAAGAAGGTTTTAAACTGTTCTGGAAGAAATGCAAGGTATCTTTACTCCATGCATTTTCCCCTTTAGTAGAATAAGAGAGGGTAGGCTGAGAGGAAGAATCACGTTCTTATGCCAGTCGGTGCAATATTAGACTGAGCAAAACCTCTTTTTTGACAGGCTTTCAAGTGCCTTTCTTACTGATGTCCAGGCATAGGTCTGGGAAGTAATACTCTTCCAATATTAATGTTTCAGTTATGCATCCTGAAGTTTTAAGTCATCCTCAGACAGGCAGAAAATTTCTTTTTAAAGAAATCCAGAATATTGTTCTGATATTTTGTGGGAAAAGAAAATACATTTTTCATGAATGAGGAGAAAAAACACCTGATTTTGACACAATTTTTTTTATTAATCTTTTAAGTTCCACTAGTGTTGGTCAGGTGCTTGAGGAGTGGTGATATAGTTAAGTCTTTAGCACTAAGAAATAGGGATTTCTGGTCCATGGCAGACTGGGAAAGCAGTAAGGAAGTACTTCTCACTGGCAGCCAACAATCAGAACACACCCATGATTTTCTTTGACACTAAATTTAGCCAAGGAATGTGAAAAATTGGCTTCCTGGGTGTGGTGTAGATTCTGAGGCACAAAATGAAATGTAGATTTGACAGAGATAATTCATTTTCAAACTTTTTAGCCTGGCCTGCTAAAAAAGGAAGTTTGTTTTTCCATGTTGTTCTGTGTCTGCTCTCCTTCTGTTTTCCATTAACATTTGAACCATGGGTCAGTTTTAACTAAACGGAAAGACAGAGCTTTTCCAAGATTATTTCAGTTCTCAAGTTAATGGCAACTGACAACTCTTGGGGGAGAGATACTCAAATTAGTACTTCTGACTGAAAAAAACTCTGAATAGCTTGTCTGTCTGTCCATAGCTGTGTATGAACAAGCAATCAGCAGCATGTTGTTCCACATTCACCCAGTCCATCCTCCCAAGGATATGGGGAATAGCAGAAGGACAATGGCAGAGAGAAGGGAAGCAGCAAAAGACATTTTCATGAAAGTGTGCAAATACAAAGGGAATCAGTCTCCAACACGGCAGCAGCTTACCAGTGTTTTTATTTAATTTTTTATTCCCTTTATTATGTAAAGGGAATACAATAGCAATGAAGCAATGAATCTGCTACGGAGATTTGGGGTATTAAACAGAGTTTTGGAAGAAACTTCCCTTCTGAAGCCCAAGATCTTTGTCCTGTTGGTTCCGGAGAAACACAAGGCTGGTTGTCATGTTTTTTATTGAAACAACAATTATAAAATTTGGATCTTAAATCAGTTCATAGAAGAAACATATTGGCATAAAGTCTACACAAGGTCTCAATAGTCTTTCTATTGACAATGGTTGTAAATATTTCCTTTTATTTTATTAATATTATTTACAAAACTGAGGACAATGCTGGCTTAATTCTGATTTGTATACTATGTGCTGTCATTACTAGATTAGGAATCCAGAGGATATCCTCTGCATCAGAGTATTTGGTGAGGAGAACTGGGAAAGGTGGCACTGTGAGTTAATAGCTCCTTTCAACTCATGATGAGGATTATTAAAAATGAAGGGGAATGTGGAAATTCGGGCTCAGTTTAAATTGAAGTATTGAGGGGGAAGGAAAAAGTGTTTACCACCTGTGGTTTACGGTAGGGAAGCATACTCAGAGATGGCTGAGAGCATTAGATTAGTGACTGCAGTGATATCTAGGGAATTTTAATTTGTATAATTTATTCAATCATTAATAAGGAGGACTAGAGTTTCATGTAGAACTCATTTTTATATCAGTATGTGTTACAGGCAACTCAGCAAGGAAAAACTTCAGACTGAATTTTATTAAGTAAAATGGATACGGTAAGTACCATGATCATTAGGGATGAATTTTGGATACAAATACAGGTGTATTAACATGTAAATGTTCCAATTTAATACAATCAGAAGTGTATTAAGTAAAATAGATTGGCAGTGTTTATGAGCAAAGAACTCTTGAGGACAAAAAAAAAAAGAATAATTTGCACAAAGGTTGGGAGGAAATACTGCAAAGCAAAACCTGAAATACAAATTATTTAAAGCTTCTGTGGATGAGTGATAAGTTGTTAAGCTAATTGCAAGCAACAACAGAGAAGTAAAAAATCTCATGGGGTCAAAAACTTTGGCACAGATCTAATGTTGTTAGAAGAAACAGAGGAAGTGTAGAAAAGAGCACTTGAAGAATAAGGGAGAAAAATGAGTTGCTGCTGCCTGCCCTGGAGCAATGACCAGGGGGTGAAATATCCCTGTGATGGAGCTGCCTCCAGTGAGTGGAGGATGAGGCAAGAAAAATAAGTAAAATAAATAATAAAATAAAAGATGCAAGAGAAATTTAAGCTTTTCCATAACCTAGAGTCCTTCATTACAAAATTATTTTTGACTCACCCTCTTCCTCACAAAACCACAAACTGCCATAGGGAAGGACTGACTCTTTAAAGCATCTCCGTAATACTGTGTCTGTCCCAGTCAGGGATGCGCACCTCTTGGCAACTCTTTGAATTGAACTTCTTAGACATCTGGAGATGAAAACCAGAAAACAATGTTTTATGTGCTAAAGACAGTATTCTCCCCCAAATGGGGAGGAGAAGTTGATTTAATTATTGCTAGAAACATGAGAGAGGAAACACTAGAGGTATATGTATTTTCCAATATGTTCTTAAAAAAATCCCAAGCCAACTCAGCAGTTGGAATCCATTTAGGGTAATATTGAATATCTAACTACTGGAAGGACATTGAACATGATCTCTTTAGTAGTAGAGAACTGTCTTTCTCTTTCTAAAGGACGGTATTTGCACGTTTCAAATGCTTGGCAAAGTTTTGCCTGAGTCTTTTTTTTTCCATGGTGAAAATAGAAGAGGTTAAATATCTATAAAAAATGGTTTCTCTGGGGTTCTGAGATGGCATATAATGTTGTCAAACTATAGCAGAGAATACAGGTACTTCTTATTTCCTTCTTTCATCTGAGTTGCTTTATTAGTGCTGGACATAAAGTGTAACACAACAGAAACGCTTTCTAAGACAGACCCTTCTTTGACTTTTTTTTTCTTGTTTGAAGCAGCACACAGTATAATAAGATGCAATGTCCAGAGATAAAACTTGGGATGCGGAGGAATTGGTACAATTCCTATTTGTTTCCAAAATACGGTTGAAAGGTATTCCTGACAGGAGTACAAACTCTTCCTCCCTCTTCTCCAGCTTCTGTGACCAGGCGTGAATGAATATTGAGGTTCTCTCTGCCTTTTTCTTAGCCAGATTCTTGGACAGCACCTTATGGTTACTGGAAATGAAATACTAATTAATGAAACACAGTCTATGCTGGAAATAAATAAATAGAATAGAATAGTAAATTAGAAGAGTATGCACTATATTGGATAATTGTGCTAACATCTCAACAGATGTCTCACTGATGCTCAAATCAAATCATACCTAGCAGGGATTTTCCTTTAATCTTAGGAGAAGCACTTCAGCTGAAGCATTGTAAGAGAGGAGTGAGGTCTTTCTGTTTTGGCAGTAAGCACAGTCATATTTAATACAAAAATATTAGGGAATAAATTCTATTTTTAGAAGGAAATAACTAGGAAATACAGGCAATGAGTAAGGTCTTTACAATTGGAAAGAATGAGGCAGAGCCAGAGAAAGCTGTTGTTTGAAGGGGGGGCAAGGGAGGTGTTTTATCATGGAGTTTAATTCTGATAATCCAGATAAAAATCATGACAACTCAATTTTCCTATACTAATCTAAGTTTTAGCTATGTGAGACCTGGGGTTTGCTGTGTTATGACCATGAAATGAGAAAAATTCTACATTCCTTGACTGTGAATTTTCCAAGATTCCAGTACCCCAATGACAAGCCAGTGCTCTTCACAGAATTATTCAAGCTGCCCTCACAGCATCTTTTATCACATTTGTTTGCTTCACTGACGCTTCTGCTCACTCTGTCATTCAGCTCATGTCTGTGCTGCAGGTGATCAGCAGGCAGCAATCCTGCCCTGCCTCCATCCCCCTCCCAGACTGGCAGTGCATCCCTGCAGCAAATCCTGGGGCCAGCGAGGCCGTGGCCACGAGGGAGGGATGGTGACCTCCATCAGAAAGCTGGGACCCTGCTGCCCTGTGTCCTCAGAGGAGAGGTCCCCACAGCAGGCGTGCCCAGTGCCAGGCTTCAGAGTCTCCGGGAGGTGGTTTCCTATGGGGAAAAATAATAGTTATGTGTCTTGCAGTGCCCCAAATAAATTACTGTGACAGCCTTCAGTGCTTCAGGCAGAAAATGGCAACATGCTGCTGCTCTGAAATCGTGCTGTCAGCCAGGCGCACTGCTCCTTTGGACCCTTTCATGCTTTGCAAAGGTGGCAGGAATCCTGAAGAGTGAACAAGTTTCTGACTAAACTCAAACATTAAAGGTGTGTGAGGCATGGAAGCAGGAACGGGTAACTTGGGGTGAATATAGAGGCACTGTCCAGGTGTGCAGAGACAGAGTTGGGATAGCCAAAGCTCACCAGGAGTTGGATCTGATGAAGGATATGAATGGCCACTACAAGGGTGTCTACAGATAATTCAGCATGCAAAGAAAAACTATGGAAAATGTGGATCTGTTGCAAAAATGGTGCAGGGGACCTGCTGACAGGACACAGAAAAAGGTGAGGTTCCCGGTGCCTTCTCCAGCTCAGTCTTTACTGGTAAGTTTTGCCCTCAGGAATCCCAGGCCCCTGAGACCTGAGGGAAAGTCTGGAGCAAGGCAGAATTAGATTTGCTGGAGGAGTGCTGATAAAGGAACATTTAAACAACCTAGGCATGCACAAGTCCCTGAAACCTGCTGGGATACATCCAGGAGGTGCTCAGGGAGCTGTTTTACATCACTGCCCACATGTCCCTATATTATTTGTGAAAGGTTGTGGTGATGAATGGAACTTCTGAGGCCTGGAAGAAAACAAATGTCAGCTCTATCTTCAGGAAGGAGGATCCAGGGAACAACAAGCCACTCGGCCTCACTTCGGTCTCTCAGAAATCCTTTTCAAACCAGGTGATTGGGAGTAGCCAGCATGGATTCATGAAAGGTAAATCATGCCTGACCAATCTGAGAACCTGGTGAAGTAATGGGTTCAGTGAACAGGAGGGAGCAATAGGTGTTGTTTATCTTTAGCAGGACTTTTATCAGTATGTGTCTGTATATGTGTATATATATATTTAATGTATATAAGTACCTGGTTGAGGAAGTAGAGACAGCAGACACCAACTGAAATACAGGAAATACCATGTAGCCATAAGAAAACATTTTACTTTGTGAGGGTGGTTGGGCTGTGTCACAGAGGTTATGGGATCTCCATCCTTGATACTAAGAAGCCAACTAGATAAGGTGTTCAGCAACCTCTGTAGGTGCTGCTCTGATCAGGGGTTTGGAGCTGCCTCCCAGTCTCTGTGGGTCTATGGTTCTGTAATATTGCAAAGATATACACTGGTCCAAATAACTTTTGTTTCTACCTTTGGGATGCTTATAAACTCTTAAAGGAGATGTATAAAAAATAGATGAGTGAAAATTTTCATAATTAATTTTAATTATGGAAATATTTTTTATATAAGTGAAATAAGCTGTCTGCAATCAAAGAAGGCATGTATGTTTTTAAGAGCTGAAAATTCCTGTGTTTAAAAGTTTCCATGCTCTCACTGCAATAAATTAAGTTTCTAATTAAACACATGCTCACATACACACTCTTGGATGGGAATGCTATGCTTGATCAATAGCCCCAGGCTACACAGTAGCAGGCAGACTTATAGCAAATGGAACTGGATGAATGGGTTTACTTAATGACCACAATATGATTTATTTCATTGGTGGGAAAAGGGGTAGGAAGACATCAAATTGCCAAAAATATTACCTGGGCAAATTAAGATATGATCTTACAGGAGATACATTCCCCAGAAATCCTGTGTGAGTACAGTAGATCAGAGCTCAGATCACTCTAAAAGAATCATACTTGATGAAAGTGTGTTGGTTAATCTGCATTCAGCTTTTTTGCCATTTATAATTAAGAAGGCTTTTTTATTATTTTTTAATGTAGGTGCCTTAACCATGGACAATTGCTGACTTAATCAGCACATTTTCACAGTGTCATGATTTTAGCTGTTGGAGGAGTCTTAGTACAAGAAACAAAATTAATGCAGATAATTTCACATATAGTAAAAGAGATGAAAAATACGTCTTTGACTAAAACTTCATGGAATTTAATATTTTGACCACAGCCACTTTCTATTTGGCATTTTCACTCAGTGTTAAAGTAACAGCCCTTGCAAGACCTGCCAGCATGGCAATGTGGTGGTATCTTCTGGTGGTGAGTCTGGGACTGGCAGCTACATGATTGTCCCTGCCACTGGGGATCTGTCTCTGACCCCTCTGACCAGTTACTTACCTTGCCAGTGAAGCAAATAAACCCAACCACAGCTGAGACACAAAGAGGGAGAGAGAGAGGGAGAGAGAGACAAGGCAGTTTTCTGAGTTTTGCCTTTGCTGTAAAGAAAGGATTGTGTCATATGGCTTATGACTGAAAGCGAAGCAAAACTAAAAGAGCTGACAAAACTAGCAGCAGAAGAAATCTTCTTCAGTCCCCCAAAATACACTCATACACATATATTAATTTTGGTTCTGGCTATTTGAAATGTTCCTTCATTTTCTTATTTGCCCTACTTATTTATCTGTGAAAAATGCAGAAACTGTATATAAATCAGGTTTTGACTTTTTCTATAATTGTGCTTTTCAAAGGAGATAATTAAATTTCTGCCTCTTTGGGAAAAGGTCAGTGTGTTGGGGTAACAAATATTCGTATCTCTAGGGCATTTGCCCTTATTAGCCATGAATCACTGTTTCATAAGCTTGGAGCCTTGGCTAGAATCCATCTAGCCTAAAATACTTTGAAAACCAATGAATTAACTGAGATCCACTTTAATAGTTCAACTTTATTACTAATTAACCTGTGTATGCCCCTGTTTGTTATGCTGTAATTCAGAAACTAACACTATGGCTATTGTCTAGACATATATTAAATGTACGGTGTTACTTCTCCATTTATTTTAAGAATTTGTTGCTATGCTGCTCACTTGTTTTGTACACAAGTTAAGGCTGTAGACAGTCTGAAGAGGTTACTGAAGAAGCCTTTGAAAGGCTGACGGTTGACTTGATCTTGACCTCCGAATCCACTGACGCATAACCAGGACACAGCCTGCATTTGTGGGTGCTGGAGAACTTAGTCACAAGCTGACAAACAGAACAACTGGGGATGAACGCAGAGTTGGCGTTTTTAAAATTTATTTTGTGTAATTATTATTTGTGAACTGAACTCACAATTACAGTTTCTATTCAGGTTTTCAACAACTTTTAAGCTTTTGGGATGGCAAAGTTGCTTTTTTTCTCACCTGAAATTTTAGACTGAAGCATCACGACCAATATCTATGTTCTTGTCACTTGGACCAGATCCATAAAACCTCTCCAGACCTTCTGATGTCTGCTGAGATGGAGGTGGAGCTGACACCAAGCTGGGAGTTGCATATCCATGCTGCTGGAATACAGCTGGTACGGAAGCAGCCTCTGGGAGCAGCCTGGAGCAGGGCTGTAGCTGAGAGTCCAAAGCTTCATGCTGGCCCAGCTTGAAACATGGTGACATAGTATGGCTTCGTGTGTCCTTGCCAGCATGCCCTTGCTCATCTTGAGTGCTTAGACTCATCACTATCTAGTAAAGTTTAGATAGTCAAGTGACCCCCACTCAGCTGCATCCTTAGCATCAGAGGGTCACTAATTGTCTTGGGGTGCCGCTTAAGGACTCTGAGACATGTAAGCATCTGACTGCTTGGTCTAATTTAAAGCCCACTGCCATTGAAAGACTTAGCTATCCTCACTTGTCTCACTCATTGAGATTCATCCTTAGAAGATATTTCTATATTTTATTTATGCAAAGCAAGAAAAAATAAATATCCTCTGATTCTGACCATCACTTCCACAGTGGATTAGCCATTAGCATATGCTTCCACTATAAAGAGGTTTAGATGTTTGAATTTTTCCCTTCCTCTTGGTGGTCTTGTGGATATTTTTAATTAACTGCTGCGTGTAAGGCTTTAGACCCTGAACTTTGTGGTACTCTCCTTGTTCCTGAAACAGTTCTATGTGGTGTGGACCATAGATGAAGGGATGTAAACATACTTCTTGTGCCTTGTTATGAGCGTGTTTGCTAAGTCTAGGTTTGTCTTGAATTGCCAGCTCGAGTTTAAGCATTTTAAGTATGGATTGTAGCAGGTAGAGTAATGGTGTGTCCTTTTTTCCCTAGGCAAATACCCTAAGAGCAAACATACTGGGTCATGTTTCTGTTCAGGTGCTTGTTTACCCTGTCTTTCTGCTCTACTGAATATGGAATGATAATATTATATTTAATATTAAATTGGGACAGTCACAATAAGAGGGTATGAGAGCATCTGCTCTCACATAAACCTGCTGTATACTGATTCAAACCTTCACCTGGAAGGCAAGAGAAGTGGGTTCATAGCCTTTTGTAGGAAGGAATTGAAGCTGGGAGCATTAAACTTACATGTGTGAGAGCTCTTTTATGCAGGATTTCTATATTAAATGTGACAGTAACACATAGTTCATACAAAGAACCGAAAATTTTGGTAATAAAGAACAAATAAAAGTGTGAGTGTGCCTAGTCATACAAAGGAAGCAGATCTTAGCAATACATTAAATTACAACTCCAGCACAGGCATACTCTGTCTTTTTTTATTATTTGCTATTGATCTTTAGACCACATAAAGCAAAAGCTTTCTCATAGTAATTTAGTGTTTTTTCAAGTTCTGCCAAAGACCTGACAAAATGTAATGAATCTCTGATAACAGGTAAGTGTGACTTTATCCGAACATTTAACACAATCCTAACGTTTTACATTAACTGTGACATAGGAGTTGTCTAAAAGAATGTAGGTCTGCTCAGGGGAGCAGAGGAAATAGTGAGGTATTTAGGAGAAAATTTTGTGTGTGTGACCTCCTAGGAACAAAACTTACATCAACTGGATTAGAGCAGACCAACAGAAAAAGAAAGTTGGTGCAAACCAACTGGTTTATGGAACCTGATGTCCTGTATGGAAAAGTGTCCAGAAACAATTGCTTCAGAGAATGAAGCAAGAAAAACTGCAATAAGAAGCTTTATAGCAAAAAGGCTTAGTCATCTTTTCTAACCATACCAATAATTTCACTATTTCAGTTCAACTCTGTTTTCACTAGCTGTGCCTTCATTATATAAGGAGGAAAGGTGAAAAGTCTTGATGTATACTCTACACAATTTACTATTTTGTTTGTTTTTATTACTTCTCCTATAATTTGTCTCTGCTCAAAGATTAATGCTATCCAGCCCACTTTCCCTGAAGGAAAATAGAAATGGATTTTTCAATTTAAAGAAGCAAACAAAACCAAATCTTCCACTGTGAAGACAACATTGAAAGTATACAAAACTTATGCCAAGCAAATGGAGCTAAAAAAAATAATCATCTTAGCTACACTTCTGACTGGAAGGCCTTCAGTATATACAAGCATCTGTAAGTACATATATTTATATATATGTACTTTGAAAGACAGGTATGTGGGGTTTTTTGGTTATGTTTGGGGTGCTTTTATTTTTTTATTTGGGGCACAACCTGAAGATTTTTGATAAACTCATAAAAACTTCTAATATTTAAATATTGCATAGTAAAGTGCAATAGAATGATAGAACTTTTCCTAATGAAAGAAAGTTTTGTTATACAGATGAAAAAGGAAGGATCAGAAAAGAGATTTTTCTCTTTAAAGACATCCCTAGCAATGCATAACTGTCTTTCAGTGGTGCTAATTTAATATTTAGAGTGCTCTGATATCCAACTGTGTGATGTTTTCCTTTGAAGGTGTGGTAACTCACTGAACTTGGTGTCACTAGCCCTTTCCCTCACATTCATTTGTGATTGAACTCTCTATTACACTGATGGAAAAAAGGGGTGAATAATGCCACAGTTTTGTGGTGGATTTAAGGCAACGAAGAAAGTAAAGACAACAGACTGTCAGAGTTTGAAAGAGCTCTTTTCAAATATTCCCATGGGCTTTGTATCTTTGTAGACCAAGACAGACTCAGAAATGTGTTGTGTTATGAGTTAATGATCTGTTAGAAGAAAAGAAGAATAAACATCAGCAGTTGTGAATCCATTTTTTTTCCTAGTATTTGAATGTTACTTCCTTATTTTAAAAAAAAAGGCTACATTTTTTTGGCATTTAGGTGCTGGAAAAAATTCTGTAACCGTAATGTTTTTCCACCCAAATTTTTACATAATATTTTCTTTTAAAGATTTACATATATAATTTGGGCTTGAGTTTTATAGCTTCCTCTGTCCACCCAACCCTGTTCCTATCAACACTAGCAGCGCTAAATCATTTCATAAGGCAAAAGCCATAATTTTCCAATTTGACTTTTCAAGTAACTCTCTGATCGTTACCTTGATGAAATTATACAATCTAGGATATTTTTCCAAACCAATGTCTGCTTTTTGGATTATCCTTCAGGGCTCCATTGTGCTAAAGCAACCAGTGTTCTCTAATGACTTTCTGCAACACCTTACGGGAAATGAAATGGCTTTTTCATGTCTGAAAAAAAAGTCCCAGTTGTTGTCCTGTTTGTTGCCCTTTTTGAGTGGAAGAGGACTCTGGTAAAGCCTGTCAGAGCAGCCTTGTGTATGGTATCAGAAATGGCAGTGTAAAAGCTGCCAGATTTTTGATCCTGTTGGCTATGGGCATTTATATTACCTTGTGGGGGTGTATATTTTTTCAGCATATCCTTCATCTTAATGGAGTGTGATAGCTTATGAAAGCCAGCTTGACATTCATTACTGCACAGATTTTTTTCCTTTTGTCCACCAATAATGTCTTTGTGACAGCAGGAGTAACTGTTTACATAAGAAAAGAACTGGAAAATATTCATGATTTTGTAGGTACTTAGGGTAGTAAGTCCTTTTATTCACTGGAAGCAATAATATCAGGCATGTCACTGTAAGGGTTCATAATCTGCCATCTTACAACAGGATAGCAATCTAACAATTGTTTTGTCCTGAATGATTCCTTCATTTACCTGGCCCAGGGCTGAGGCTTAGAAACTAAAATGTTGATCAATGGCCTCAGTAATGAGTGTTTAAATCCAACACTCTCTGAAAAAATACAGATGAAGAGATGTCTTTTCCTGTCAATCTAACAATAAAGACATTAATTCTGAGTGCAGGAAGTACAGGAAAGTATGTTCTAGCATCATCAAATGTGTGTAACCTATTGGGCCATAGCGCATGCCTTCAGGTGTTTGCTACTCTGTTTTAGCACACATTGGAGTATCAGTGTTGACTACTCTTTACCATTCCTCCACACTTTTCTAATGATCTCTTATTCTGTCTTGTGAAGATTTAATTATTTCATGCACACTAAAACAATTTCAGCAGTGGAACTGCAGTGGAACATGCAATCTCCTGATCCAGACCACATCAAAACAGGGCTTGTAAAATCTGACGGCCGTGTTGCTTGAGGTTGCCAACATGTTCAGGAGGAGGTCCTGTGACAAGCTGTTGAGTGTATTTATCCACATTTTTTTCTGATTTTGCCCTTTAGCTTTCAAAAACAAGGTACAGAGTCTGGAGTTTATGTATTCTAAAGTGGTGGGTTACTTTAACAGTAGCAATGGCATGCTGACACTCTTCTGTCACAGAGGAGCAAACATATTTAAATGATAGAAAGACATTAAAATTGGTGGGTGGAGAACACTTAATCCAAATGTCCCAGATCATGGACAAATGCTCTGCTTCTGTGCTGTTGGGCAAAAGCATTCCCTGCCACACATCAAGAAACCTTATTGTGGGATGCAAGCAGTCAATGCAGTTTTGCTCGTAGTTACTTTTCCACCAACAATACTTCAGGAATAGACTTTAGGAATCTTTGGAATCCCAGCCTGAGCTTGGTAATACTCCTGGGGTTTTGCCCCCAAAACACTGTTGTGGATTTAGGCTTTAATGAACAATAGACATTGAATCAAGAGAGATGAGCCTGTATTCCGTGGAAAAAATTATTGGCTTTGCTATCACATTCTGTTTCTCAGGGAAGCCAAATCAGTGTTTTTAGATTGATTTGTCACAGACCAAGGAACAAAGTAAGACTCAGAACCTGCTACTTCAAATCCATCCCCCTCTGATACCTTCCTTAGACATTTTAATTAATATTCTTAAATGCTTAAAGATAAACAAAAGAAATCATGTCCTTTTAAAGTAAATAAATATATACAGTATGAGAATTTTCAATTGTCTCCATTAAGAGCAAGCAGATGGCTCATTTTAGTGTTTTATTTTGTTATTTACAGAACAGCTAGCTTGTACTACAGTATCTCTTCATCTCCAGAATTTCTCTTCCAAGATTATGTGTAGGCTCTGTCTTACTAGTAATATTTTAATTCATCACCATATATTTAGCAAACTCCTTTTATCACTTGATGACAGAGGAGATTTTTTTTCTTTGACATTTATTGCTTTTTAAACTGTATTTCTGGTAGGGTGCCAGGTTTCTCCCAAAATATTGTAAATAAATGTGAGTAATACAGATTTGGATTTATGAAACATAATGGCTGGATGCTTTAGCTATGAAGAGATGCTTTATCATAGTCCACCAATATGTGGGGAAATTTTTAAGACTTTCTCTGCTGCTCTATTTTGCTACAGTCCTTACAGGTTTTAAACCAAGTTTCTTTGAGACTTTAACACAATTACAGTAACCAATCTGACATACAGACAATGTGAATAAAATACTCAATTATGTACAGCCATTTTAACACTAATATATTCCACACACATAAAATAAAGGCACCTTGAAATAAAACTCTTATCTCCCTCACCTCACTTATCTACTAATTACATATAAACTCACACAATTAAAAAAAAAAAACAGAGAGAGAAAAATAAAGATCCCTGTATGTATATCATTAAGGAACATAAAAGAAAGCCTTATCTTCTTGCATGCTTATCTGTAAGACTCAGTAATGTTCCTATCTGAAAGAGCATATACTCCCTCTATATGTGTATGTTCATATATAGTTTGTATATACAAATATATCTCTCTTCAGGCTCTGAATGACTAATACACTGTCTGGAGAACTGTTCTATATTAATGTCTTCTGAAATCAGAAATTCTTTAGATGGAAAGCCCCCATTTCTTCCTTTGCAAGTGCTGCTTCATGAGACCATGAAATCAATCCTGCCACCTTTTTGGTTAAATTTGGATTCAAAATGAAAAATTGCCTCTTCTCTACTATCCTTATTCTCTTCCAATCATTATTTCACAACTTGGATCATTTATTTTTTTTGTATGGTAGATTAAATATTTTGGTAACAAACTTTGAGTACATGGTGGCTAAGCAAAACCATCCCTCTTTTGCATCACATTCCTTACATTTTTTGCATAGTGATACATCGTGTGGTTTACCCTGAAGAACATAAACGAACTTTATCCTGAAAAGAAATCATGTACCTGGGGAAAAAAGGTATATTTATAATCAGTAGAAAAGAACTCCCCTGCCCCGGTACCATGTGTAACATTCCTCTCACACTCATGATGTAGGGCTGGTTAGTCTCTTGGCTTGGTGTGCTGCAGTTGAAGGTGAATGGTATCACCTTGGACTGTGGTGGGTGCTGACGGACCCAGGCCGGGAATCCAGATTTCCCCCACTGCTGCCTCAGGGAAGAATAAAGGGCCTCTTGTGCTGCCTGCTGTAGCAACAGGGGCTGGCATCACTTTTCATACATTTAGAGGCCACATGCCACACGTCAGACATGATGTAGGAATGCAGGCAGCAGATTTCTTATCTGCTTTCCATTTTTATATTTAACATTTCCTCAGTGGATTGAAACATTGCATAAGACTTCCAAGTAGAGGAATGACCCAGATCAGAGAGATACCATCCGGGAACATTTCCCAAATGCCTGTTTCATGGGGATGGGAAAGGAAGCAGATGTTTTCCATCAACAACTAATACTGAAGAGTTACTATTACTCCCTCCCTAACCACAAGCCCTGTGCCATAATCATCTACTCCCTTCTTCTACTTCTACAGATGTAAGAGCAGCATGTAATAATTCAAATTCTGTCTTGTTGACACAGCTTGCTTCAGCTGTACAGAAAGCAAGTTGTTTGTTCACTGAGTCTATGGACACATCAGCACTTTGCAGAGAGTCTAAAAGGAGTTGCTGCTTTGTTGATGGTAATTGCCTGCTGTCATCTGAGCCTCTGGGGCAGCACACTGGAATAGCCACACACAGTAAATTTTTATCAGTTTGGCGTGGTTATTTATGTTAGACAGAATCACAATTTTCCCCCGGAATATTCCCTAGAATAATCCATGTTTAAAAAATCTTTCTTTTCTGTTAATTCAGGAAGCTGATCTCATAAAATGATTCTTCATTTGCCTTGAGTAATTATGTTATTTTGAATTTGTTGGGCAATTGTAGGAATTGCTTCAGCTGAGCCTGTGTCACTGATGGGGAATGATCTGTGATACACAGATCTGGCTTTGCAGAGAGTGAGAATAACAGGTATTCTGATGTAGTGTGTTAGAGACTAATTGAATAAATATGAGGCCCAATGGATTACATAGGACTTAAAATACAGGCATATGTGCAAGAATTTCCCATAGACAATACTAAAGATCAAAAAAAGTGACTCAAAAAAAGTTAAATGGCATTAGTGTGATAAAAGGGGACTAGCTAGCCTGTTGAACTGAAAAAGGTTGGCTGAGGGGCTAAATAATTTAATTTTTGAATATGAACATGGTCATGATGTGAGGATGAGCACTTTAATAGTCTGTTTGGACAATTTAGGTAATATAATAGCTATTATATATTTCCTGTCCTAGGCCAAAGCTGTAGATGTACTAATCTGGAAAGCAAGGTCCTTAACATGTTTCCCTTTGCAAGCTCATAGAGACCTGCTACTCACAGAATGCTATAATTGTGGAACCATGGATTCATAGAAGAGCCCAGGTTGGGAGGGACCTTTAAAGATCCTCTTGTGGACTCTTTCATAGGACAGGGAGCCTAAATCAGGTTATCTAGTCCTGTCCAATCACACCTTGAAGACCTCCACAGATGGGTAGTCCACAACATCCCTGGAGAGCTTGTTTCAGTGAATGACAATTCTCACAAAAAAAAAAAAATGCTCCCTTACAACAAGATGAAAAATTATTTAAGACCTCTGAAGTGTTTCACAGTACAAAGATTTGTTTGTTTTGTATTTTTCTTTCCTATCAAAAGGCTTCATGGATACAGCTGTGGTCTAGGCTTTTCTTAAGGTCAAGGAGCCAAAGTTGACCCTAAATTCCTAGGAATCCTTGCCCCCAGTGCAGGCAACTCAGGACAATCTTGACATCACTTATATATGTGATGATCCTATTCCTTCCATAGTGAGAGTTCTGAAAAAGACTGAACTTGGTATGAAGGTCATTTAAAATATGAAGAATGTGTGACTGAGGAATACCATGGGACTGTAAACCTTTCACAAAATTGAAGGATCCTCTTTGCTGCAACTGCATTATGTGTCTTGGTCCTGACAAACAAGGAATGATGATTAGTAGTTTTACATATGTAGAATAAATCTAAAACCTACATCTCATGAAAAAGTGAAGAAAAGGATGATCAGAAAGGAAGGATAGGAGGGGAAGTTTTACCATAGACAAAAGGAAAAGAATATGTAGATGCTCCCTGAAACAAAGCAGATGAGGTGAAGAAGATTATGCCAGTAGCTCCCTACATTCATTTTAGAGGTCAGTTTTAAAAGGTAGAGGACTTTTTTTCACTCCCAAGACATACCATCAAGAAATGTTAGGAGACAGCAAGGAAAGGTGATTGATGAAGGGGTCTGGGGACATTTTTTGCATTATTTTTATTTTTGTAACCTTTCCCTCCAGATTTAACCATTTCCTTTGTCAGAATAAATCTTTCTAAGTCTCAACTTTATTCACGGGTGACAAATCTATAACGTTCTTTATTCTTGGGGGTAAAATTCCACTGATGGCTTGCAGAAAACCTTTGGCAAAGCACTGCTTATGGAGGAAGCTTCCCTCAAAATACAGGATCAAATGCCAGGACTCAGAATAAATTCTCCCCAGACATACACAAGCCAGTATCTTCCTTGCAAAAGATAGGAAAGAGGAGGCAGATTCTGTGCTGAATACTCCTAAATTGCTACAGCTGATCAGTGCAAATTTTCTTTGATGGAAAGATATGACAAGTGACAAGAGGGAGTGGAATGTTGCTTTGTTATTCTGATTTTTCACTGACAAACGCAGATCAGCAGCATGTGTGAAAGGGAAAAGAAGCTCAGAGTCCGTGAAACAGGAGAGAACTCAAGATATGATACATAGACTTTTTTTCTTGCTTCATGGGGCTGCTAGGATATGAAAATGCCATTTTGGGGAAAGCTAATTGCCTGTTCAGCAACTAAAAGCAAGATACCTTTGTTCAGTGAGTTACAATTCCCTGAAGTACACTGCAGTAGCAAAGCAGTAATTACAATGCAGCATGTCTTAAAAGAGCACCATTATACATTTCATGAAGAAAAGGGTAACTTAAGCATTGCTGTTCACTGGTTAAAGAAAAGGATTTAAAACATCTTGAGCATGATCTTGTATGTTTTATGAATATAAATTTGTGTTCATGCATATTTCTAATGTTAAAACTGTGCTTGAAGCCTACCCTTTTCAGACTGCTACCAGACCAGGTTGTAAGCTATTTTGTGCTGCTGGTAACAGTCCAATAATATAAAACACATTTTTAATTTTCTTCACTTTCCCTCCCCACCCCCCCCCTTTTTTTTTTTTTTTCTGTCTCCAGAAAAAAGATATTGTTTCACCAGAATGGAATGACTTGTGGATAAAAGTGGCCAGTATAAATTAAAGTGGGATCTTTAGCTGAAGAAGCACAATGAATGTTCAGAAAAGGATGGTGAAAAAGGGAAGTGTGAGCAGACCAAGGAAACCAGGCTGAAAATACAAAAGAATATGGTTTAATATATTTTTGATATCCAAAACACAGTGACTGTGATTTCAGAATTTTGGAAATCATAAACACCTTAGAGAGTTAAGACTACCTCATAAATGAGAACAGGTAATTTCTTGGGGATTATTCATAAATCAGACTTTGATTAAAATGTTAGGAAAAGATTAACATATGCTTTAATATATAGTTCATTATTAAATGTTAAATGATTACTTCTTGATAACTTCAACCATGCTATAGTTGTTTATTAACCACTAGTTATTTATTGACCTTTGACAAATGCATCCCTTTCTATGCAGTAGAAAATTGCAGAAGTGTAGCTGTAAAGAAAGAAGATATGAATTAGGATTTTGACAGAAATCAGTAAGGAAGGTAACTTCACACCAATTATGTTGTGTTGTATTATAGGTTCCATACACTCTCCTAAAAACTATGTAATATTCTCATGTCTCCACAATACATATGTTGTGACTTTTTCATTAAAAAGCCAACACAAACCCAATAATGCACATAATACATTACTAGAAGAATCATAAGGAAGTAGGATAAAAGAGCAAGTTTAATAAATGCTGCAAAGCATACTACCATTCCTGAATGTTTGTGCTGGATTTCATATGATGTATGAGAAGCTTTGTCCTGTGGGGGCTAGTTTACATTTTTTTAAATGAAAGGTTACAGTACTCTGGACATACACTTTATTTAGTTTTGCACTAGTGATATAAATATTTATTAAGACTGACTCATTACATTTTGTGCAAACTTTGCACTCCAAATCTGTGTGATTCACAGTATACTGAAAATAGAAATAATACCCCTAAATCACACCTGTCTGTGAAGAGAAAATCTGCCAGTTCTTTCACTCCCAACTCATCACTTTGTGACAGGCAGGGGAAAAAAAAAAGCCAGAAAGAAAACTAGTAGTTCCTTGGAAATGAATTCACTGGAAAAATAGTCCTTTGTTAAGAAGTGCTTGGCTGGGCAAATACAGAACTCAAAAGAGTCAACATGTTCTTTGTTCTTAGGTCATCTAGCCACTTATTTTGAAAAATATCTCTATCACTCCCTTTGTTTTACTTTTTTAAAAATTTATTTGTTTGGGAGTTTAAGAGGTTTGTTTCCTTGTTTGTTTTTGAAAATCACCCACTGAAATTTACTTTTTTGAGGAAAAAAAAAAACTACATCAGATAGTGGTGGAATATATTCAGACTATATATCCAGTTTCAAGATATTGTATATGTAGTTTGGATATGTTAAATTGACTCAGACTTTATTCCAAGCAATTCCAACAGAACATGCTCCAGCCAATAGGTTGAAACTCACTTGCTGCTGGAATTAGGAAATGCTATATTCGGTAAAGGGCAATAGCTTTTCAGTTTTCTGTAAACAATCAGAAGTCACTGGGACTAGCAAAAGCCTGCTTGATCCCACCAAAACTGTAGGACTGTTGCTCCCATTGCTCCTAATGACCTCCAACATAAGCCTTGCTAAGATTTTGAGGGGCACTCAAAGACTTCATGGCTTGTGTGCACAGCCCTCCACATATTCCCAGTGTGATATTTCTGTGAGGTAAACTGGCACCTACAGACTTGGGATGGCTTTTGCTTGCTTGCTTTCCAAAGAGCTTTCTCTTGAATTCTTTCCTCCACAGTGACATGGTTTCAAAATGAACAAAAATGTAAATAACTGATAACCTGGTGGTAAGAGCAGTATTTTGAGTGAGATGAGTTCAAATTCCTTTGTGTTAGGCAGATGTAAATCATGGCCTTCCATCTCTTACTGCATCCATCTTTTAAACAAGTGTGTCTTCCCCCTTATTTTGTGATGAGCTTGACCCTGTCATACTCTAAAAATACTTTGATGAGTCTCTCTAAATAAAAAATTACAGCCTGAGTGGAGTTCAAGTGGTCTCGAGTTTATGCAGTGTTAATCAGTTCTGTGGTTCTTAGTTCTATTTCCAAATTCGGCCGTAGTAGTCTCTCAATTCACTTTTGTGGCACTTGATTGATTTTGCTATTAATGTTACAAGTCACGGGATCAGATAGCAGTATGTTGAACAGACATGCACCAACACCAGTCTACTGAAACATATATTGATTTGCATCAGTATTTTTAGTCTTGGAAAGTGTTTACATTTTTGGGTTAAAGTTACTCTCAATATATTTAACAAAGATAAATGTATTACAAATATTTATGTAAGTGCAATATATAAAAATATGTTTCTTTATCTTTCTGTTAAATGCCATCTACTTATAGATCTGCATTGTTACCTTATGCCTCCAGATAAAACTGTAAAGCCACTTTTCCTGAGTACAAGAAAATCCATCTTGAAACTTTAATTAAAGAATAATCTATCATTGACAAATTACCAGAGGATTGATATGTCACTCACAGTGTTGGCACATCATTTCAGAGAACACAACTGAAGTCACAGGAGAATAAGAGATCTGGGTATTTGTTTGCACTTAATAGAGAAGGGGAACATAACTGATACAAAACAATTTCTAGAGAGTTTCTATATTAAGAGATCAGTCTGAAATTCCTTCACTCCGAAAGAAAAGGCAGCACTAGGGCAAATTTGAGCCTTCTGTAAAGTCTGTAAAAACTCTACTGAAACAAGTAATCACTTGACATGTTTAAAAGTATTAGTATTTTTTAAAATGTGGTCATGAAATCTCCACACTGGATGAACCCCTGTGTAGTTTTTCATTTCACTTCACGGAAACAGTTCTTGTCACCCTATTTCAACTTATCTTCTAAAACAGTGTGAGAAGAGGCAGCTGTGAGGATGTGAGAAGTAGGAGCTTTTTTCCTCAGTTCTGCAATTCAAATAAATTAATCTGTACATATGCTCACTGGTCAACTGTATGTGCATTTCCTTGCATAGAGCTGTTTACAAAACAGTGGCTGTGTGTAGAGTTCCTATGTAAATGATAGTAAAAGCTCTTGCAAAAAACTAAGTGATTACAATTGTTCAATTTCCCATGAAAATGGGATTTTTTTTGTCCATAAGTTATTATTATAAGGCCTGTAACAAGACAGATTTCAAATGAGAGGCATATGATCTCAGTACGAATAATCTTAATTTTAACTTCTCATGCTTAAAAAAAACACTGGCATAGTAAAAATCATAATGATAATGATTATCAGTATTTTATTCCTTCTCTACAGAGTATAGTTCTGCCTTTGTCTCCTCCAGGAGAGCCTTGTAAATCAGGTGGAACAATACTGCCATCAGAATCATATAAAAATTTCATATAATTTGAAAGCAACTTGCTGGCAAGACATAAAGCTATTTTCCTGGGCTATGTACAGTTCCCTGATCACCTCAAGCACACATACGATTGAGCTGTAATCCTGTGTGATCTCTGGTCACCATTATTTATTTTTAACTTTCATTTGGGTTTATTGACTTCTCTTTTTGATTGTCAGATACCAACATTTTGCTTATTTTTGACCCTTGAAACATATTCAACATGCTCTACCCTTACAAGAATTTTAAGTCTAAAATAAAAGCATAGAAATTCACATCTAAAGGTCAGAGATACAATTGTATACTTAGGCTCAGTTGGACTACATTTCTTTCAGGAACTGCTTTGAAGTCTTAACCCAAAGGAGTCCATTTAATCTCTATCGTGTCCTTTGGCGTGAGTGCACTTGTATTATGTTTCTCCAAAAGCTGTTCATGTTTTCTATACGAAGAGGGTATTGAAATAAAAATCTGAAAGGTGATAAATCTAATGAATTTAGCTTTCTTAATTAACATCAGTATGAATCAGGTTGTTGATTATACTATCATTGACCAGCACCTCCCAGTGAAGGAGTTGACCAGACACTGCTTACGCAACTTTTCCAGCAGTTTGGCCTCAAGCCCACAGTGGACTGCAAGTTGTGCCTTTTCTGTTGGGATGTGGTCATTCACAATGCAGATTAGATATTTGTGAGGCCAACAGCACTACAGAAATTCAACTCTGGAGATTGTCAGAGTTGTATTCTGGTGATCACTTCCTGTTTTAGGTGTTTTATCCTTCATTTTGGTACTTTCTGTGCTGCTTTAACTGAATGGTACATAACTTCATGGTGTCCTTCAAATAGGAATTCTTCTTTCAGCAGAGGAAACCATAGATATTATTCTGGAATTATCAGCCTTTCAAACCTCTACTCGTTTCACAATGGTTGTCTGAATATCCCTTCTTGCAGTTTTGAAGGTTTTTTCCAATCCTTGGCTTTCAATTCAGAGGAGGTTTAACACCTTGCGACAAACGTTCACCATGTTTCACACACCTGAGAGGACAACAGCTTAGCTTTCTGAATCTGAAACAGAATGGCTTTTTTTGTAAGGTTTTGCATTTTTGTCTTGTTGATAGTTCTTAATTTCTTTATTACAGATTTCACTGGTGTGGCAGTTTGAGAAATTTGGGGGGTCTAGCTTTTTGTGTGTGGTAGGGGCCAAAAGATGGCTCCTGTAAGGAGCTTCCAGAAGTTCCCACAGCTGTCCAGTCAGGACCTATCTCTGATGGCTCCTGGGAGATTGATGTGCTGTTTTCCACAGCTGGGCCAATTAGGAAGGACAGAAACGCCTCTGCGACAGTGTATTTAAGAAGCAATCTCTGTAGTACGCACACGCGTGCCATGTAGCCCTGTAGTCATGTAGGTAGTAGATTAGGCAGAGGAGAAGGAGTACAGCAAATAACTAGGAAAAACAACTGAAACATCAGATATGAAAGCCAGCAAACAATGCCAGTCTGCCAGAGAAGAGAAGTGATGGAGGAGGAGGTTACTGCATCACCGGAACTGATACGTCTTCAAAGCCTGTGGTGAGAAACTTTAATCAAACTTGGAGTGGAGACGGTGCAGGAGGGAGTGAACTCCCACAAGAGTAGCTGTGTCTGGTGGGGACCAAGGACTTTGATCCTGAATCACAAAGGGAGTCAATTATGTTAAAAGAAGCCTGCTTTTATTCCTATCCTAAGAGAAAGACCAGCCCGATGGGGAAGGATGGAGCAGAGACAGTGCAAAAAGGAGTGATCTCCTACAGAAGAGGCTTTGGTCTGGTGAGGAATGGACACAGTCAGTAACTGCTTCTACTCCTAGAAGGGTTGAATTGCAGGAGTCGGTGAGGTAAAGAAGCTTTGGGTCACCCCCACCCTAAGTGTGGACCAGCCTGATCTGGGAGGAAACAGCAGCGGCAGTTTCAGGTGGGCTGCATGCCAACTTCTGCAAACCGTGCCATGGTGCCAAAAGGGAGAGAGAGAGAGACCCCTCCAGGTATAATTGCTAAGAAGAGGAAACACCTGAGCATGTGAGGACTAAAGTCATTAGAGAAAAAAACCCCTCCCCGGGTTCCCCTTACGATCTGGGAGGAGAGAGAGGGCTGTGAAGTTTTTTGGGGGTGGGGAGGGGGGGAGGATGGGAGGACAGCAGAGGAAGAATGTTTGGGAGATGTTTGGGAGATGTTCCTTTGTTTTTGCTTGCTCCTTTGACTCTGTAATAAATTCACTTTATCACTTAGAAGCACTGACCTTGTCTCAGCCTAATTTTGCTCCTCTGCCAGCATTTCTTATCATGGTTAGTAACACAGTTCAATTCAGAAGGAGGGAAAAGAGCAGTACTAGTAGGGCTTTGGCCGTTGGCCAGGGCTAAACCACTACAACAGGACAGGCTTTAACTCAGGTCCTAGGCTGGTCATTTTGTGAAATGTCTATCTTGAAGCTGGCAGGGTGCACAGTGGTAAGATTGGCTTTTGTACTTCTCTCTGTGCAGCACAAACACCACTTTTGCTTGAAAACAGAGGGTTTGTCCCTTCTTTGGGGGCAATTTTTTTTTCTAGATGGATGAATGGCTTTCTTTTCCTGGGAACTATTTCCAAAGAGAATCACTTCAAAGAGATTACAGGAAAACACTACCTCTCAAGTCTGCCTGATTCCTTCAGGTGAGCATCTCTGTGTTTGCCTGTTGAACACTTTTGTAGGGTCTCAAGCCTGTCCATCTGGACAACACTTATCTTGGGGAAGTGAGCTTCTCTTTACTCGTGCCCAGTTCCCTTCTGCCCACTTCCCTTCTGTTTGTTTTCTGTAAGAAA
Source organism: Climacteris rufus (assembly GCA_013398175.1). NCBI lineage: Eukaryota > Metazoa > Chordata > Aves > Passeriformes > Climacteridae > Climacteris > Climacteris rufus. The sequence goes on along the minus strand of VZRZ01000887.1, from coordinate 1,027,843 downwards.
GGGACAGAATCAGTACAAAATATGTATCTAGATTGTTTGAATCTGAACAGAAGGTTCTCTGGCTGTCTTCCTGTGTTGCTCTTCAACAATTCCTTTTTCCACCTATGATGATCAGTGACCAAATGTTAGTATTTATGGCCTGATTATAAAATGTACTGCAGGTTTACTTTTCCCTCTAGCTTCCGTGAGGACTTAAGAAGTTTTGAAAATTCAGACTCTAGATTGCCTAAACTGAACAGAAAAAATAAATGCACAGGGGAGTTTTGTTTGTTTGTTTGTATTTTACAGTGGGGCTTTTGCCACAAGCAGATTGCCCCAAATTATGGAGGGAAATTATGTTAGAGTCAGTCAGTATTCAAACATTGTCTTAAGAAAGATGTCATAGTTTAAGATCCAGACATCTGGTCATCATTAACCACTGCTGTTCACACATGATATTTTACTTAGACTGAACCAGGAGGCAGACAGTAATTTATGTCCTGTAGCCACTGGGAAAAAGTCTGGTAAAATGTGTAAGTGATCATGCATAGAAGTCTCTAGCAGGTTCAGCTGCAGGGTAAGGTACGTGAGGAGACAGACTTAAAAAAGGAAATCACACTTTGGTGATTTTCCTGGCTTGGAAAAAGGAGGCTCCACCTAGGCTCATCAGAGGAGAAGTGGTGTTAAGGTACCTTTTCTACATAATTTTGGGCTGTATGTAAAGAAATTTTACAATACAAATGTGGAGCTTTTTTGTAGTTTTCTTTGCTGTTATTTTTTATTATAAAATTTTCTGGAGAAAAAAAAAACTTCCAGCATTATTTCATTCAATTTCAGTTGGAACTGTAAAATGTTAGATTAATAGCTGTCAGGTAGTCAGTCAAATGCCACAAAAGTTCACCTGAGTACTTCCTCAATTTTGCCAAAGATTAAAATGTCATCACTGCCACTAGGGACATTGGGCATGCACTAAATTATTCTGTGGATTAGACTTGAAAAGTTTCAGCAGGTAAGTATATTTCAAACAATCTTTTCTTGTACTCAGTATTTCAAAACTTTATGAATTTTCTTCCTGAACTCAGGTTCAGGAAGAAACTCTTCCTGAACTCTTCCTGAACTGATCAAAGATCACTAATTTAGCAGACCTCCACTTCAGAAATTCCATTTTGAACTTTAGTTCCTTGTATCTATACCTTTATAGTTTTTCATACCTTTACAGTCTTCAAGAGCTTTCTAAATTTGTACAAAGTTCAGGAAAGTCTCTGATACTGAAGCATACTTGGGGAGAAGGATTAAACAGTGAGATTAAAGTGATCTTGTGGGATCAAAGAAGAGGTGGGTTTTTTGGATGACACTGAAACTGAAAGAGTTTCAAAATTCTGAAAAGGTTTAAAAA
>VZRZ01000887.1:1007506-1026300 GCA_013398175.1 Climacteris rufus | reverse complement strand
AAGGGAAGGGAAGGGAAGGGAAGGGAAGGGAAGGGAAGGATCCCACTGTTATCTTTCAGTGTGAAGAAAATTATTGAAGTATAACAAGGCAGGAGGGGGAGCAAATTAAGGCATTTTTGTTTTCAGTTCTAAGAAATATCACGGCAAGATTTAATGTCTCCACAAAGTTGTTCTCTACCCAACCAGTCTTTTTCTTTTGTGCACATCTGAACACCTGTAAGATGCCAGCACTGCAAACTGGCATGAGGGGATATCCTTGTATATAGGTTTTTGTGGGTTTTCTTTGCTTCCTTTCCAGAGAAACAGTTCATGGCTTTCATTGTTTCATCTAAGCACTTCAAAATTTGTCTCTATATCCATTACAGATAGAAAATATTCAAATACCTCAGTATCTGATCAGTGTATCTATTTCAATGACTTATAAACTGTGTCCAAATTTCATCAATACCCAGGCTTTTGGGGAAAACTATGGTCGTGCTTACTCATATTATCCACACAGGCAAAATAGACATTGAAATCAATTTTGCTTCACTTCTCACTGTTTTCTCTGTTAGTATGACAGTCAGATAAGATGTCACTGAGGTAGTGAACATACAGACAGCCCTCCAGCTGTGATACACATATGAAGCCATTCTATTATCTTTCCAGTGATCTTCTATGAGTGCACAGACACAGCAGATGAAGACAGCTACAAGCAGTTGAGGACCACTTGCAGAATAAACCCAATGGGACAAAATTATCATTCTGGATACTGTGCTGCTGAAAACCTATCCTTTAAAAAAAACAAAAACCCAAACAATCAAAAACAAGCAAACAAACAAAAACAAGCAAACAAGCAAAAAAAAAAGTCAGCTATGGTGAGATTTCTGTGTTCAAGAAAGACTGGTTTTTGCTATGTTTACTAGATTTCTTTCAAGTAAACGTTATTATTATTATTAATATTGCCTTCTAATATGAGCAGCAACAAGTAGAAAAACACCAGATATTGACAAACAGCTCATATGGAAAGAACTAAAGGATATTCATATTACAGCCTTTTTTGTTTCTGCAGTACTGGACACTTTACTTGAATTTTGAGTTTTTGACTTATTCACTGTCAAAAAAAGTAGCATATTTTCAGAAAGAAACCAATACACTCCATGACAAAAATGACATTAAGAAGTCCACCTTAAGAGTTAAATTTGTAATATTACTTTGGGCACAAGGGTTGCTCCCAAAACTGAAATTATTAATGTGAGCTATTCAAAATAAAAGCAAATCTTATAAAAAATTTTGAATGATGGAACTGTGGCTTTTAAAATTTAGTTTTCACTTTGAAACAATTTTCTTCTAATTTATATGCAAACCCACTATGTGACTGTCAGAGTTCTTCATGTGTCTTCATCTTGTATTTTGGTTCCTCATTCAAGCATGAATATTTACATGGTTAATCTTCAGTATAAAGGACAGGCAAAAAACCTTTTTTCAAGTATCAGGGAAATATAGATAAGCCATGGTACTCCAGCAGAAACTATTAAATTTCAGCATCCTTAACACTGATTAACTTTTAGATAACTGAGATCAGTAAATGTCTCACTGGGAAAAGAACCTTATTTTTTTTCAAAGACTGTCATCAAAACTTCTGTCTGCAGTGACTCTAGGAATTGAATGGGATTCCGTCTTACCTTCTGTAGGCTGCTGAACATATTCTTTATAATTTTAAATTAAAACCTCTCTGGGATAATGTCATGAAAATAGAGCATTTCAGTGGCTGCATAAGGGAGTAACAAAGCTGTTGTCCCTTTCTGGTCAATTATATCGATTGCAATTCTGACATTTTCATATGTATTTCTCCATTTACTCCAATTATACTAAGCAGATTGTTAAGAAGATTGTCTTGGACTTCGAAAGACATGCCATGAGCCAGCTCACTTGTAGCTGTGTCAAAGTTAATTAATTTTTCTAAATCTAAAATGACCAGGGATGCATTCTACTTTCTGTTTTGAATTAAAATCACCTTTCCACTGAGTTTGTATTGATTTTAGGTTCAAAGACCATTAACTTCAATTTTAAATTTTGTTTTAACCTGCAGAGAACATGGAGGTATCAGAAGCTCTGCTTAGAAATTTCCCCAAGGGGCTCATTCAAAGCTTAACAAAATATTTTCAGTAACTTAATTTCACTTGATGTCTTTGAAGAACTTTCTCTTTTATCCCTTAGGTTCAATTTTTTTGGGAATGCTTTTATTCAAATGTAAAATATCTCAACCTGAGAATAATCTTCTTTTAGGTGGAATTATTTGAATATTTGCAAATGCCCCAAAGCAAAAACAAAAACAACAAAAAAGAAAAGTAGGTATTTTAGAGTTGTTTTCATTTAAAAAAAAAAAAAATCTGTGGTGAGTTAGCCTTGACTGACAGCCAAAATCCCACCCAACTGCTCAGTTATTCACCTCACTCTGTGGGATGGGGGGAAGAAAACAGGAAGAACAAGAACAAAACTGTTCCTGTGTTCAGATAAGGACAGGGGGACATAACTTATCAATTACTTTTACGGACAGATACAAACTGGGGAATTTATTGTCAATTAAAATAAATATTTAGTTGCTGGTGCAGGCACTAGTTTAAAATAAATAAATAAACAAATAAACACAAACTTTAAAACAACACTTCTCCTTTTCCCAGGGTCACCTGCACATGTTCTCCCCAGACTCCACCACTTGAGCAGTGCAGGGCAGGCCAGAGGGTCACAGTCCAACCACAGCCGTTTCTCTCTAATGCTTTCTCCTTCTCACGCCTTTCCTCTGCTCCAGCATGGGGTCTCTGGTGGCAGCTGTTTGGGAATGGTCATATGTAAGGGCTGAAATGGATGCTTGGTCTGATGCCAGGTAGTACCTTCTCCTCCTCCTCTTTTTCTCCTGCTGCTGCTTCTCCAACCTTGCCTTCTTACTCTTTGTTCTCTCTCCCTGTCTCCATTTGGCACTTTCAGCCCCCTCTTTCATATGTGGCTGCCAGGCTCAGCCGTGCCCTGCACTGGGTCAGCTGGAGCCCTCTGGAATCAGCTGTGTCCAGCATGGAGTGGCTCCAGCCAGTCCCCACAGAGGCCACTCCTTGACACCTGCACCCAGTACAAATTCAAAGGAAACATTTAAATCAAAGCTTACTGCTGAGCTGGTTCTTCAGAATTTGGCTCCTATGGTGTTTTAGCATCTGCAGTTAATTCCAGCCAATGGGATGTGCAGCTGAAGTGGCACTGGAGGAGACACAACAGTTGGCCTTCCAGTTTGCACCGGTAGGATTCTTTTCAGGAAGAAAATATAGGGATCAGCCCAATCTACTGTGCCATGGCTCACACTGTGATGCAGACTCAGAGTACCCAATCCAGGTTCCTTTGCAGCAGCATCTCATCCACAAGGGATGGACCAGGGTATCCCGGGCCCAGGCCAAGCCCAACACAGCTCTAGAGCAGGGCTGAGCAGGTCTGAGAGCCTCATGCACAAGCAGAGCATGAGCATGGACATGGACACAGGCATGAATATGGGAGGATATGGATGGGCACAGCAGAGGCATGGGATGTCTGCCCACACCAACAGCTTTGCTGCTGTGCTGCACCTCTGGCCAGTGCACAGATGCACTCAGAGTTGCAAACAGGCCAATATTTGGTCTGGGATCTGTCACACTCCTCGAAGTATTCTGGCCAGAGTGAAACAATGCCTGTTTGCTGGACTAGATGCAATGAGCTCAACAGTATCAATCTAAAACCTGGTGAGGCAGAAGACATGTGACCAAAAAAAGATAAAAAAATACAAGTAGGTTTGACGCAGTAATTACCTTCATGATAGCTCTTTCTAGGTAAGGCAAATTGATGATGACAACGTAGCGAAATCTGCCTTTCTAGTACTGTTTTCTGAACAAAATTCCCCACAGCTGTCAATCAGGCCATTTTACCCTCACACTAAATTAGCACCATTTATTTTAACAGTGTCTTTTGTATAATGCTGAAAGGTGAACTATATTTTAATTCAACCTTGAGAATATTCTGGTATGTTAAGAGTTCCTAAATTTGTGTAGTCTTTATTTCTTAAATAAAAGTGTCACACACATGACCTTCACTTTCTCAGTCTGATCCTGGTCAGTAGACCACAACCTAGCAAGCACTTTTTATTCTTTTTGCTTTATAATTATAAATGGATGGTATTTTCCCTTTGACCATAGTTGCATAGATTTCATTCTCATTTTACTGTGTAGCTGTAAGATTTTGTCTGCTTCATACAGCACTTTCCATTCTTGCATATTTTGTTTCATTAAAACAACAAATGCCTTTTGAAATTACTCTTGTGTTTCTCCTGCATTGTCAATAAAATGCTATAAGATTGATGCATGGGACCTTGCACAGACTTGTTACCACTACAGGCAGTTTTACAAAGAAGCTATGGCAACATAAGGCTGAGTATTTCAAAAGTAGTTCTCAGGCAAATGACTTTTCTTCTGAATATAGAAGCTACAGAATACAGTGTGCTAAAGCAGGGTTTGCTAGAAGTGGTCACTGAGTTCAAGGATGATTTTAAACTCCAATCCATCATGAAGGTTTAAATATTTTCATGGAAAGAGTGAAGGCTTGGATTTCCATCCCTATTCCAAGGAATTATTTTATCTAATAATATTGAGAGTTACTGCTTCAGGCAAAGACTCTACCCTGTGTTTCATCTTTCAGTGCCCTGATCCCTTGACTGAAGACTCATGCTCCCTAAGAAACAAGGAGAAGCTTTTTCAGGAAGCAGTACTGTACTCACTGTTCTCCTCCTTCATGTCCCACAGCAAATGAGCTGGTTTTGGCACAAAACCATGAAAGCTGGTAAAGTTTCTACGTCACAAGTTAGGCCCTCTCAGACTTGCCTATAATCCACCCTGAAGGATGCTCTGAAACATGTGGTTCCAGACCTGGAAACGCAACAGAGGCTTCCTGACTCTTTCGTTTTAGAAAGGCACAGCTTTGGGAAAATGAAGACAGAAAGTAAGTATATACATTATTAGATTTAAAATAGATTAATAGTCTTGGGTGTGGTTTTTTATTATTTTAAGCATTTAAGTTTTTTTCCTTGTGTTAATATCAGGTGATCTGGTCCCATGAAACAAGCTGAACTATTGCCAAGAGATTTGCACACAGTATGATTAATCAAGTGTTTAAGTCTTCTGTGTCTGCCACATTCTTCCAGAGCCATCCACATACACAGATGATGGGGTTCATAAGCTTGAAAGTGTCTCAGTGTCTGAGATTCTCTCATCTTCATGCACAGATGCAGAAGCCTGTGACTCATTGGAGCTACTTGGTGAGCCCAGACCTGTCTCTGTCAGAGACAGAGTTCAGCAGCAACATTGTGTTTCCTGAGGAGGCCGTGCCAGATTTACATCTGGAACCTGTTCAGCACACTACAAACTGAGTCACTTAGGGTTTGAAATGGTGGTGGTGTCATCACTACCTGCTTGTGAAGGGTAAAAAGGACACACTTAGGTCAAAATTGCTCCGCCTGGCCACTGCCTTCTCTGAGACAGGAAGAAGAAGAGGTTCAGAGCTCTCCCTGTGCTCACTCCAGATGCACATAGAGGCAGGATCCATGCTGGGTACAGCTGGGAAGCAGGTGCATCTGCTGGCACAAGGACAAGCAAACCACATAGAAAAGGGGAGTGAAGCAGCTTGCTACCATGGTACAGGGAGGTGGATCTCCTGCTTGGACAGATGTTTAAAGTTGTTCAGGTGGCCAGGAGGAGCAGCTGTTTGCCCCACATGGGCAGGTAAGTGCTACACCACACTGTGTTTCTATGAAGAGGGGAAGGAATGGGCATCCTTGTGAGAATGGAGGGAGGAAGAGGCACTGGCAGGGACGTGAGGCAGGGCCTGCTCTTCAGGCAGCAGCAGGAAGGAGTCCCACAGACACATTTGGCACCACTGTAAGTTGGACTACCCTGGACCCTAGAACCTGGTTTACTGAAGTGTACAACCTCCATCCTGAAGTGTCTGAGCTCTTCATTAAATCTCAGCTTAACCACTCTGGCCTCAGATGAGCTTTACATAACTGCTTGGAGACATGCTTGTATGATTATGAAAATTTGGTAGAGTCTCAGAGGTATCAAATAAACCTGAAAATACTTTAAATTTGTAACTCAAGAACGCTCTTCTTTCTGGTCTCTTGGTTAGAAAAAATAATGTATATAGAAAATTTCTTTTTTTTTTTTTCCTTTGTGAACACTCAGATTTCATTCCACACCACTTTATCCACCCTTTATTGAAACTTTTCATCAGACATACAAATTGGATAATGTCAGGCCTCCCTTTAAAAAGTGAAATAAATGAGTGAGCCTTTGCTAGTGAGCAAACCTATTCAATCAGCTTCTGTGTAGAAGCAGTTTTCAACATTAGCAACTGGATACCTCCCATTAACATGACTTAGTGCAGCGGTGAAATGCTGCCAAACTTATGTAATACAATTATTATGTGGCGGCATTGCATAAAATAAACCAGGGCTGTCACCGTAAGCCCTCATTTGTAACAATTCTGGTTTTAAAAGCTGATGAAGAACATCAGGCAATTCTGTGGTAAAAGGTAGATCTGGGAAAGCTCAAAGAGTCCCATGAGGATAAATAAAAAATTGCAGTACAAGATATCTTATCAAATTTATAGCCTGTCGCATTTCTGTGTTGGCTCTTGCTTTCCGAGAGAAAAATGGCAAAACATTATTTTCTCTGCAATTAAATAAACATGAATTCTCAATATCTGCGTGTCAGAAATCAGGCAGGAGAAACTTATTGTAGTGCCTGGCCAACTATACTGATAAAAATAATGCACAAAACTTTGTTGATTTAAATAAGATAAACTTTCTATTAGTCTAATCTTCCAAGCAAGGAGGAAAAAAAACAGAGATGGTATTTTTAAAACTATGTTTTGGGTTTTTTTCCTATAAAATCCAGGAGGCCATAGACTGCCTGTGTAAACAAATGATCCAGAACAAACTCATCTGATTATGACTTTACATAAAGACCTGTGAATCCAATCAGAATTTCAGAAATTATTCATATGACTACTGAATTGTGTTAATTCACAATATCTTTACAATGCAGGTCATTCCAAAGGCATTGACTCAGCTATGCAATGCTAACAGTTAAAGATATGAATTTATTTCCCACACTTTTAAGTAATGACAAAAGGTATATTGCTATCTCAGCTATTATCTCATGTAAGGTTTTACGGTCTGTGGCCATGTTTTAGAAGCATTGTTTAGGCAGACCCCAGCTACTACAAACAAATTTTAATCTGTAACCAGCTAAGTGGAGTTTTAGCAACTTTTTTCCTCCTTTCATTATTTTCTAAATCTTTCCTTGTAGGCCTTGTGTCTTTCACCAGTCACTGAACTATCAAATATCACTCGCAAAGACAGATGAACTAATAAAATTGTTAATTCAGTATGTTCTCCTTGGCTAAGTCACAACATTCCTCTTTTTTGGCTTTTGATTTCTTCCTTTTTTTTTTTTTTTGTTCCTTACTAAAGTCTGTACCATTTACTTCTGTGATTTTATCTCATTATTAAGGTAATTAAAGCTTTCCTTTTTCAATACAGTATTTTCTCTCACTGAAACCTTTCACTCCTTTACTGGAGAAGTTCTTCACAGCATACTGTTTTCACTACCCTCATGTATTAAGAGGTAGAGATGTGAGGAACCAGTGTAATCTTGTGCTGAAGTGTCACATCCTGGAACCTATATTTTGCTCTTCTTCTACCCCCAGTATAGGATGAGCAGGATCACTTTGGTGTTAGGTCTTGCAAATTTTTACATGACCCACTTAAATTCTAAGGACACAATACAGGGATCTGCAGAGGTCAAAACCTGGATAGTTTCTTTGTTGGGCCCAGAATGTTTCTCGAGCACTGCTCCATTCATCCTAAAAAGACCACACAACTTTTAGCTGAAAAGCAAAGGTGCTGGCTGTGGAGTTCTTTCTGCAGTCAGTTTGTCAAAAGGGTTCTTTGTGCAAACCCTTGTGATTGAGCAGATGTGATCTCATAGTTTGCTGCCAGGCCCTTTTCCACCACCCCTTAAGTCTGTAGAGTCCTGCCAGTCAATTTTTGTCACTAAAGTGTGAGTCACTTTAAATCACTAAACAGGAAGAAGAGAACATGGATTGGTTTCTGCTGGATCAGTGAACTCCAGCAAGGAATGAAGCACAGCAACCTGGGCAGGGTTTGTTTAATGGATAGGTGTAATAAAAAATCAGAGTTGTAGCAAGCTCACATCAGCCCAGGATCTTTCTCAATTGTTTGTGAAAGAATTTAGGTGCTAATTTTCCCCTTAATCTGCTCAAAAAACCAAACCAAAACAAAAAAAAACCTAACCCACACAAAACCCCCAATAAAACCCCTCAAAAATTCCCACAAAAAAAAACCCCAAGATGACAAAAAGCCCTACAATGAGGTTTTGGGCTTTCATTCCCTGTAAAGACTCCTGAAGCACAATCTGTTCTGTGTTTAGGCAGAATTAAACCGAGATGCAGAAAAAGGGAGAGTTACCATGGAGTTATGTTTACTGTTTCATCCTCCTCACCTGGTTGCACTTATTTTCCCATTTGAAGTCCATACTGTATGAGTTCTGTAAAGGTCAATTACTATGATCATTTCTCTATTTTAATTAACTTTGGTTTACATATTTGCATTTTTGTGAAATTTTACTATAATTACTTCCTGCAATCTGGCAACTTCTCACTACCCCAGCTGCACAGTTGCTGAAGAGTCAAACTTGACAGGAAACCTGGCAGTTAATTTTATCTATGGGGTGTCCTAAGTTGCCACAGAGATGGTGAGAGTTTTGGCCCTTAATATGTCACTGAAAAAAACCCGTGAAATGTTATAAGCCCAGTGCATTGTTCCAATGATCCCTAAAAGCTGGAATGGTCCCACAGGCCGAGGGCAGCCAGGTGCATCTTAGAACATGTCAGAAAACACTGGTAGAAGGTGTTGACTCACAAGTTTTGATGGTCTCAGTTTCTGGTAATTGTAATAGTGGCGAAAAATCAGCTGGCCTTCAGACATGAGACTTCTCAAACCATTGAGGAAATGTGGTGCAGATAAATCTCAGGATAAACAAAATTTAGAAACTCTTGTTGGTTTACTGGAATAAACCTCTGAAATTGTGAACCTTTGTAGTTTGATTAAAAGACACAGTTATTAGTACTCCTGTTTTAGAATACCTTTTTATAACTTTCCAATCTTTGATTCACAAAACACATTTCTGGTCATACACATTGCACTGGGTTTCTTTTCATCAAAACAAAATAATGGGGGGCTATGTTGCATATATACTGCAGTTCAAGGAAAATCCAAATTTAAGGGCGCTTAACCCAGACGCTCTTGAGGTAGTGACAGCACCTTTATGTGAGCAGAATCCTTGCCGGGATGAGTTGCAATGGTTTTACAACTGTCCCAAAGGATAGAGTTCTAGCTACCACAGATAACCTGTTTCTGCTGGCTCCTCTAGAAACGAGAGTTTCCCCAGGTGTGGTGTTCTAGCGCCGACGAGAATAAAAGGCTACACAGAGGGCTCTTCCCTGGGATAACAGCCGATTTATTGTAAGTCCAATGTTGCGTTCTGAGAGTCCAGGAAGTGAGTCCAGAGATATCCAAGAGGAGAAGAAAGAGGGTAACCCAGAAGAAAGAGGCCGAGGAAGCCCTGCAGGGTTCTTTTAAAGAGAGGTGGAACCAGGAAACAGCCAATGGGAAACCACTTAGTTCAAAGTGACCAGTGGAGGGGAGAGCTTTCCAGAGCATAGCCATATATGGGATCTGAGATATGGGTACAGGTAACACAAAGACAATATGGGATTTTACCACAGCTCAGGTAGAGGGTTCAGATATTGGAGGAAGAAGGTTGAGGGCATTGCCTTGGCTTTCTTCCCACCAAAACCTGAAGCTCAAAAGCAGCAGCTTCTGCCAAGTGCACTGCTGCACAAATTGTAACTGAACACTGAGAATTTGGGCCCTTGGAACAACTTTGTCACAGAATTTTAGAAAAAGACCTTTATGTAGTCTGCATATATTCTACTTACTGACTGTTCAGGGTTAAATTTAGCTGCTGAAAATGTATCTGGTTAACTACTTGTTAGATATAGGGAAAGATCTATGCCATGGCTATGGTTATATTTGACTTACATTTTGTTTTGGCAAAAAACACAGTAAGTGGATCAGTTTTCAAACTGCTCTCCAAGGTGAAGCAATCTCTTTCTTCACATCCATGGTCACAAATTACTTTTAAAAATTTAAATTAGTGGTCTACCATTGATCTTTGATTGACCATATCATAGACCAAACTTCACTTTTGATCTTTCCGTTTGCTCTCAGGCTGTCTGGTTATCTAAGTGGACTTTAGAAAATGGACCTGATTTCTCCCATTTTCATGTCTAAGCACTTTTAAAATGGTGACTTTAATGTACACTCAGTACTTGGGAGGCTTCTTAAATTCTAATGTTTTGTAACAGCTGTGGACTCAGCCTTCAAAAACTTTATTTCAAACTACAAATTTGGTGTAATGATCACATAGGCAAATACAAATAGTTGGCAGAAATCAATCGGCCAAACACTGTTTTCTTATCTAAGTTTACCAGCCCAAAATACACACCTTGAAATCGATGTATTTATTATGGATTTACTGCTTTATCCATGGGTAGCCTGATGGAAAGATTTAGGTTTGGGATTTCTCAGAGATTATGTGTTGTATCACTTGCCATACAATGAAGTTTAGGCATCCCTTCACAAGAATTCAAAACAAAAAAGTCAGAACAGATAAATCAAGGCTCTAAATAGTTAAAAATAGATCTATCTGTAAATATTCTATATAAATAGATGGAGAAGGAAGAAATGGCATAATTTCAGAAAGAATGCTATCCACAACTCATTCTTTAAATAACTGCAGCAAGAATGGTATCCACTACTAATTACTTAATCCTCCTTTGTAATACAGATTTTTTTTTATTGTTAGGATAATTGAAGAGAATAAAATAGATATTTATCTATTCAACAAAAGAAATATCAGGCTTGATACCTCATGCTTTTGTAATACATACTAAATTGCTTGTGCAATGTTTTCATACAATGCTATCAGAAACCAAATTAAGAAAAATTGAATTCTAGATCAATATAAATTGTATTTGCAAGGTACGATTTAACAGATTAGAAATGCAGTTAAAACACTGTTATAGAACAATGATAAGTCCAGGAGAACAAAAACCAGTCTCCATTAAATGGGGAAGTGCTACATGATAAAGATAAAAATTCGGAAGTTAAAATCATGTATCACTAACTAAACAGGCCTTGGACCTGTCAATGCTTGTGTAGAAAAGCTCTAAGAAAAGCTTATTTGCTCCAGAAAATTTGAATCACTGACCCTCTGAGATATCACTGGAACAAAGTTGCACCACTGGGTTAGGGAGGATGTCATGGAGCTCTGATTTGTCAGCATTCACAGATGTTATTGAAAATACTGTTCATTTGTGTGTTGGGTTCATTTTTTCTTCAGCAGCCAAGTGTGTTAATTCTGGTTTCCTGCATAATGTCAAACAGCTAGTTACATTGAAGGCTATATAGAATAAAAGATGTGACTAATTTTATCCTGAAACGCTGATTTTTTCTGCTTTGTTTTGAAATAGGTATTGCAAAGTCAGATCAACTTAGGCAAACTGATCTAATCACTCCTTCAAGAAACATTTTCTTACTTTTCCAGCACAAAACAAAGCAAAGATATCTTTTAGAAAAAGAAAATATATTATAAAAACCTTAGCATTTTCATCATTTGGAATTAAAAGTTAGATAGAGTGGCTTTTGTCAGAGATTTGCCTTACCTGTAAAATTCTACTCAAATTTGCTATATCTTTGGGAAATCACTGTTTGTACATTTTTGTCAGTGATTTGTTAAATATTTTAACAGTTTTATATTCTCAAGGTTTACCATCTACACTGGCAATGCTTCTGCTGGGCTAAGAATGACTTTGTATTATCTTATAAGATACTTCAGGTCATACTTGGTGTAGCAGATGCCCAAAATCTGAGAGTCTGTTCTAATGTTCTCAGTGACAACCTGATAAGGGCTCAAACAGGATGCAGTAAGAAACCTCCCAGACCCAAATACATGGAAGATGAAGTCTAGCAATATGATGAGATGAAGGATCCCAGGGTCAGATAGGAATGGCAGTCTGGGTGGAAAAGACTATGGTTCTTAGGGAGCAATGGGAGAAGAGCATGGGCCTGCAAGGTGGGACAGAGTCTGAGAGGACAGTGAGATGTTGTAAAGGTCCCAAAGGAAAAGTCGGGGACTGGAGGCTACAAAGAATGTGCAGAAGGGGAGAGCAAGGGAGAAAGAGAATGAGAAAGCAGAGCTGGAAACTGTGTATGCCTTATGAAACAACTTTATTGTGTGACCTCAAGGTCAGGTAACTTCCACACACTGAATAAGTTCCTGCAGTTTTAATGAAGTCAATACTGGAGGGGAAATCACAAGCACCAAATCTAATCTTAGGTTCTTTGTTTCTGAGCCTGGCATTCTAATCCCATTGGGATATCTGCCCATCGTTTAAACAGATCTGTCTTTCTTCCCCTAGGACCTCCTCTCAGAGGTTAACCTATCTCTTTCCTGGCCTTGAATGATTCATCCTTCCCTGGAATTTTTCTGATTTTTCTCCATAAATCTCCCAGCAGACCTGGTTCCAAGTCAAGTGTTCCATCTCACAACATTTATACTCATTCTCTTTATTTGTGAAGGCACTACTGACACTGTCACAGGCAACACTTAAACACCGACACAACTCCTAGAGGCCTTATATTCAAACCGGTCTATTTTGCTGTGAACCAGAGAACTCAAACACAAAAAAATCTCCAAGAGTATCAGAAAATGACCACTAGCAAAGGCATGCAAATTCTCCTTAAAGGTAACACCAAAAAAAAAAAAAAGAAAAAAAAAAGTTATTTTACAGGCAGAAGGAGTCTCTATAGCAGCTCATTTAGACAGTTAAAGCAACTTCCAGAATTTAAACATGTAGATACTACTCTCTGTAAATTCTTACCCAGGTAGCATATCCTCTTTAGAAAGACAGATGAAATGAACCAATGACAATTTCATCTTTGTTCTTTCTTTTTATTTTCTTTTTTTTATGTCCAAGGAGAAGCAAAAACACAGAGAAAGAGGCAAAAATTCTAGACAGATTATGGCTGGTTAATCAAGGAGTACAAATAATAAGACACAGAAATGAGAATTCCATTCCACACATTTGAGCATCATTGTGAGCAAGCCCACTGACTTCTCCACAGCTCTTTTCCTCCAGCAGTATTGTTCTTTCTTTCTTCTTTCATTTAGTTCTGTGGAAAGAAGAGGCATATTTAGGTGGTGTGTTGGGAGGCATTTGTAACATTTGTAAGAAAATAACTTGCATGTGACTGAAATAAAGCTCACTCTCAACCTGTGGTGCCAACCTCTCCCTGCTTATATTGCCTGAGATTTGAGAAGGATCTTAGCAGCAAACTTTGAAAACATTTATAGCAACTACATGGGAGTGAATAATAATCACTTCTGATAATCTTGCAGAAGAGGTGAAGATGATGGCATGGAAAAAAAAAGAGATGTCTGCAGGAGCTACTTTACTTGGCAAATGGGTACCCTTCAATCAAAACGTGTTTCATTCTGTCTCACCAAATGTCAGACAACAGACTGAGAAGTACAAGTTAAGCCTAGAGAATGGAGTAGTTTGCCTTGGAAAGCAGTGACTGAAAGGAATTTAGGGGTCATAGTAGATGTATGACTCCAAAAGACATTTTGCAGGGCTGTGGGAAAAGGGTTAATGCCATCCATGGGTGTACAAACACAGGAGTAGAGGGAGGTGAGCTTACCTCTCTGTGGTTGTTATTGCAATACTTTGTGCTTTTCTGGTCTCCATGTTTTTAAAGGATGTTGGCAAAGATGTTAAAAAGAGCCATAAAAAATATGTAATGGCTGGAGATGTAATGACTTACAGTGAAAAATTTAAAGCACTCATTTTGTTAAGCTTATAAAAAGAAAGATTGAAAGGTGATTTGATAATGGTTTATAACCACATGCATAGGGAAAAAACCACCAGGGAACAAAGGATTCTTTAATCTACTGGAGGTAAAAAAAAATAAATGTAGAATTGATTAATGACTGAAAGATGAAACTGAAAATGAAAAAAAAATTATATCTATTTTTATCTGGAAAGGTAAAAATTCATGAAAATTAACAGTGAAAATGGTGAATCCTCTACCTCTGGTTGATTTTATATCAAGACTGGAATCTCTTTCAAAAGCTGATTGTAACTGGAGAAAATATTTATAATTATGTTAATGTAAGGAGAAAAAAAATAGGCTCCCCATCAACATCCGGTATTTTAGATTGTTGTTGGGTTTTTTTTAATCAGCTTGGTAGCTTACTTGAGCCTCAGGATCACAGGCCTCCAGTGAGTAGGACAAAGCTGAGGATATAGGGTTAACATCCAAAAAAACCAGCTACAGACTTGAATTTAGCTCTGCATAATAGAGTGGGCATGACAATGTTTTGTACAGAACAGGATACCAGCAAAAGTTTGCCACCACTTTTATAGGACTTGTCATAAGATACACAGCAAAAAACATCTCCCTTCTCAAAATTTATTTTGAAGGAATTTTACTCCAGCTGTCCTAAAAGCAAGAGTCAAAAGGATATTCAGACTGAGCATTCCCTTATGGAGGCAATGAAGTCAAAGGACATTGAACTAAAATGTCAGGGGGAAAAAAAAATTAAAAAAAACTCCTTATTATTTGAAAATAATTCCAAGGTCTTTGGTCTGAGTTTTACTTTCTAGTTTGCTTAGTTTCACCTTTCCCTTTTTGCTTCCTTTCTCCCCCATTTTTCTGGCCATTTCTCTATGTCCCATAAAAGGAAACTAGGCTGGAATAGGTCCCTGACAGAGACTGCTCTTGTTACAGCTCCAGTTTCCCAGGCCGTTTGTGCTGGCTGATTGCACCTCACCTTGCTTTTGAGACAGAAGGAGACCCTGGTCCTTGTTATTCTCTTTTAAGAGTGAGCAAATAATTCATAATGAATTGCTGATTGGGTTAATTTCACTCTCTCCTCCCTGTTTGTGAGTTATTTATGACTCTCATAAATACACTTGTTGAATAGTTCCTCTTAACAATTGCAACCTGCATCTCATTTCAAAGCACTTCACTGCAAGGTTTAAATGTGTGATATTTGAGCTGTGTTATCTCCTTTAAAGTAAGGATTTCTGGTGTCCCTTTCTATCAGGTGACTGAATTCCTGAAGTTTGCTTTTCTTAACAGCTTAGGATAGTCTATCAAAGGAAAGCAAGACTCCTCCTGTCACACACACTGTGATCTCTGACAACTATCATCACCTTTCCCTGCCCTAGGTATAAATTGGAGACAACACTTTTCTACTCAGCTTTCAAGCAGGTATTTTTCTTATAAGGTAATATTCTGTTTATAAGCAGTGTGTTAAATGAAGCTTTTTCTGCTCTGGAAAATGATACCAGCTTTATTTTTTTTTTTTTCCCCCAAGTTCCTCCATGTATTCCTAATGTTTCCTTGAATCTCCAGGTCCTTTCTTACCTGATACCAGAGGAGGTGCTACCTCCTTGCCTATTTCTTCAAGGTAATAATTGCTTTCCAGTGCAGGAAAACTACATGAGCAACAAGCAGGGACAGACTCTAAACAAATTACATGAAATTGTACCCATAATATATTCCCCCAACAAGGAACAGAATGTCTCAGTGGTTTCTGAACCTCGGGCCAGATTTTACCATGTGAGTGGCTCTGTGTAGTGCATTTATAGTGACCACAGCGTCACTACTCATGTACCACTGATACTCAGGGCAACTGAGAGCCTGAGGAACTAGAGCTCTATCACCTCCTCTCATGAAACTGGTAAATAGACAACCACCATATTTTTATCCTGTTCTTCAGCCTGCAAGGAAAATGTGGGCCTGGAAAAAAAGCACAGGAAGAGGATTTATTCTCTAGATTTGTTCTTCAGATTCATTGCAGTAATCACATGGTCCATTCTTGCCACAATTTATCCTTTGTAAGATGATTTCTGTCCTATATTTCCTGTATTTAAACATCACCTGCTAACTGTGTTGGTGACAGGCAAGACAAATATGTGTCAGACTCAAGGTGATACATGTAGATTGTATAGCGTTGGAAAAAAACAAGGAAATTAATTGCTTATTCATTGGTTCTAAACACCAAGGTAATAAGCACAAAGAACTGCAAATTCTCCTTGTAGAGAGGTGATCTAATCCAGCTTGCTTTACTGAAAGTCACTGAGAAAGGTTGTATGGTTTTAATGTGAAAAAAACAAAACAAAACAAAAACAAAACCAACAAAACATACTGCCCACAATGCTTTTAGGAAGGACAAGGCAGAGAAAATCTTCTTTGCTAAAAACATTGCTATCTTTCATTCAGAACTGGAAAGGCATGAACATCCATAAATCAGTGCATAGTCTAGCAAGGTGAAGGCTGGCTGCTTGTTACAGATCAAAATTAAACTAGCAAAGAAAATGAGCTACAGTTTCAGCAGCTGTCTGAACAGAACCAAGTGATGTTACAAATGCAACTGCAGTGGATTGAACATGAATAATTATTTCAGATCATTTAAGATAGTTTCCTTAAATAAACTACTGCATTAAGATTAACTAGCCTCCTGTTCAACATGACATTGGACAAAGGTGAATTGACCTTTACACTGAAATGATAGTAGTTGCCCAAAACCTGCCCAGTTATAGCCTGATAACATTCAATAAACATGAACAGAGACCTTATTTTTTCACCTTCATACCTAAATTTGACAATTGAATTATCCAAGTCTTAAGAATGTTATATGTCAGGATTGAGAGAAAAAAGAAAGAAGAAAACCTTAACGAATGAACGTAAGGAATAGATATTTGCCAGTGGTTAGAAAGTCAGCTCTAGCTTAAAGCACGTTGTGGTTAAATGACATGCCTTGAAAACTCACAGCCCTTAAATAAGGCTATAGGAGACTAGTACAGTGGCAAAGTTGCTGTCTGACGCAATTGAGTTTGCAGTTGCTCAGGGTAGCTTGCGGTCCCCTTTGCAACAGTGACCATTAGAAATACGTGACAGGTTATTCAGAATTGAAGATTTATGATATACAGCCATTTCACTCCATTAAATGAACACTCTTTTGTGCAAAAGCTGCACACCAAGGCTTTAGAAATGGAATTCATAAGCATGGTCCCTCTTAGTCACTGACGTTCCAGACAAAGCATTACAAAGTCTTCTCACAAAGCAGCTTGTAGTTTTAGTTGCTTCTCTGCAAAGATATGGACCTACCCCAAAGAATGCTTGTATTCAAATGACAGTTTAACCATTCGTTGTTCTTCATATATTTATTAAAGGTACTATTTGCAGCATGAGTCATTAGTAAGTTGTAAGGACCTTCTTATTAAAGTGATTTAATTTCTATCATTTTTATAACAACTTCTAACTTATTTCTAACTCAGATAATAATTTACATATTATTATATTAATAAATAATGAGTTCTTATACTATTATTTCTATTCTCCCTGGAGGTTTTCTGTATTAATAAGTATTTGGGACTTTGGCAGGTACCATTGGGCTGTTTCCAGTGAAGAGAAAATCAACTAAAATGAATAGTCATTTTAAATGTACTGTTTGAGCACATTCAGTAGAGTCACATGAGATTTTACCTGCTGAAGTACCCTAGGCCTAATATAAATGTGGTAAAATAATGTTTGGAGGATTCTCTCATTTTTTAGCCTGGTCAAACTGAACTAAAGCCAGATGTCTGAAAGATGTTTTAGTCAATTTTCCCCCCTAATAAACCATGGAAAATTTGCAGTAGAACAATTTTAATACATTATTAAAGTTTTAGTATCAAGCATTTAAGGTAGTAATACAAGCTTCTGGTGAAAATTTCAGGTATTTTACATAAATTTTATGACACAGTATAAATTACATTACGATATTTTTGTTTTTTTCACTATGAGTCCTGTTTGTTACAGAACAGTGTTCACATAATCACCAACTATTCATGATCTCTTTTATCATTATTGCCTAACACATATCTCTAGAATTTATTTACTGTACTCTGACCAATCCTTCTCTGAAATCAGCATTGTTAATTGCCCTCTGTAATTTTTTTCTGATTTGATCTCTACTATAGCATCTGAGTTTTTCATAAACCACACCATAACACATCTTTGCAGCTGGAAATAGCATCAGAATCCGGTGATTAAGAATAAAAGTATTCTCTAATTTTAGAATAGCCAAATTATGCCTCATTCTTTAAGCGGTGTTGTATTATCTACAAAATCAGTTGCACTACACACAGATATGCCTGAGTGTGGTGGTTTGAGAAGTTTGGGGGGTCTAGCTTTTAGGGTGTGGTAGGGGCCAAAAGATGGCTCCTGTAAGGAGCTTCCAGAAGCTCCCACAGCTGTCCAGTCAGGGCCTATCTCTGATGGCTCCTGGAAGATTGATGTGCTGTTTTCCACAGTTGGGCCAATTAGGAAGGACAGAAACGCCTCCGCGACAGTATATTTAAGAAGCAATCTCTCTAGTACACATGCGCGCGCCATGTAACCCTGTAGTCATGTAGTTAGTAGATTAGACAGGGGAGAAGGAGTACAGCTAATAACTAGGAAAAATAAGTGAAACCTCTGATATGAAAGCCAGCAAATGATGCCAGTCTGCCAAAGAAGAGAAGCAATGGAGGAGGAGGTTCCTGCA
>VZRZ01000887.1:933841-997897 GCA_013398175.1 Climacteris rufus | reverse complement strand
AAAAAAAGACACAAAAAAGGAAAGCAAACAAAAAACCAAACAAACCTGCACAAAGCAAACACACAGTGTCACAGGATGCCTTTGTGATCACTCTCAAAAACACTATAAGATATCTAATTGTGTCTCACAAAGCTCTCTGTGTCCTTACTGTCACCACAGCAACACATTTTGACAGATACCTTGATCAGTATAAGTGTGTCACTTATATAATAATTATGTTTGTGGAAACAATTTCTCAAAATCAAGTTGGGTAGCAAATTGGAATTGGAAATTGTGGTAAGAAGTGGATATTAACCAATTAAAAGAAAAGAATCCCAACATGTCTAAACTGCACATGGAGTTTAATTTCTGTATTTGGATGCAAAAACTAACTCCACTTCTATAAAGGATTGAAGAAGCATTCAGAGTGAGTATACTCAGATCTTGGAGTTAACATTTGAAATTCTTGCATATAGGATTTAAACTTGCATATAGGATTTCTGCAAGGTTAAGTGAAAACCGTTCAGGTGACTTTCAGGCAGGCATTATTTTGTTGAACATTGTTGCAGTGATTTCAGCGACAATAACAAAGAGAACATTCATGCTTGGCTGAAAACTTTTTAAGATTCACATGAATGATGTGCAAAAATGGTTGAGAAGAGAAACACTTGAACCAAACATATCTAAATACTGATCTCCTGAGAACAGACAGACACTTTTGGGTTATGTATGAATGATACTGAAAGGAATATATTGTAGAAGGTCCCCTCCTTCTCAGAGTGCAGAGTGGTTTTTGGCATTCTAGAGTGCTACTGTTAACATCTCAGTCTCAAGTAAGTTAGGCATGGATTTTTAACACATTGTTTGCATTTGATGTATTTTTAACACATATACAAGCATAGAATTTCATCAGTAACCATGTTACATACAATATGGGCCACACCTTGATAAAAGTTTGGCTGATTAGTTCTGACAGGGGACAAAACATCAGGAAAACCATCAGGAGTGGCAGAAAAAGTAAAGCTTTCTGGAAGAACAAATAGCAAAACGAGCTATTCGGTAGTCAGGAAAAAAATCAGATCTATAATTTTTGCCTTATTTATATTCACTTGAAAACTACCTGAAATACCTGGCTCCTGAGTTCATTCTGATTGTTTCCAGTTGGCAAACCATTCCCATGCAAAAAAAACAAAACAAAACAAACTTGTTTCATCAGAGTTTATATATCATAGCCAACAAACTGCTGCCCAGTCAAAGTCACTTATTTCCTCCTAATTATTAAATGCTAAGTAAGGCTGTCATTCTCCCCCAAACCCAGCTAGCCCAAACCCCAAATTTACTAATCTAAGGATCCTTAACAAAACTGCTTCTCCTTTTCTTAATCAGTTGATTTCAAAACAAATTTCTCTATCCCATTCCATACAACCCATTCTGACCCCAGACAAAATGTTCAGTTCTGTCCCCAGCATTCAGTTCAATCTGTCAGTTCTTCCAGCTCCCCATCCCTCCTCACGCAATTATATCCACAGCTGCCAGTCCCCAAACGAGTCAGCATCCAAAATTCCCATCTATGATAACCTTATTAATGTAAGCAGTTCTATGCAGGAAGATAAAACTAGGATGCCAGACATCAAAAAGGAGTGAAACTGAAACTAACTCCAAAAATACTTATACTCTCAAACTACATAAGATCTAAATAACATTTAGCATCTTAAAAGCATGGCAAAATTAATCAACTAGAAGAAACACGTCTCTATTAACTACCAGACAGTGTGAAAGAAACTTTTCAGACCTACACATAAACGATAGGAAGGCTGGTATCTTGGAGGAAATGAAACCGTAGACTTCCTACTGTTTCAGAACAAAGTACGACAATCATGAGCAGTAGAGAAAATGTCGTTGAAGTTCTGTGTGGGAAAAGCCTTAAGTGTGTATCAATCAAGACAATGTCAGTGGCTAAAACCGACAAGGTATACTTAGAAACAAATGCTCACCTTGAAAATCTAATGCAGAAAAGAAAAGTTTTAAATATTCAGTTTGCATGCTTGGTGATTCCCAGAAAGTTTTTCAGTGCATCTTGTGTGAAAGTGTATGCTGGGGCATAGCTATGGCTCTTGCTGTCAGGGTGCATTCTCATGGAAATTTCTAACTGAATCACTCAGTGGGCACATTTACATGGCAAAAAGCTGTAGAAAAGTGTCCCAAAGCCAGAGGAAAGTTATACTGCCAAAACTATTAAGCCCTAAGTGGGTTTCCAAACAAAATTCAGTTGCTCTATTGGGTGCCACTTGAATGAGTCAACAATAAACTAAGACGCTAGTTTAAAAAACCTTTTAAATATGGAAAAGTATCTTTCAGTTTCTGAAACAGCAATCCCCTTGGGAATAAACTGAAAGGTGAGACTTGTGAAAGGCTTTGTCCAGTTTCAGCCCAGTGCCTTTCATATAGAGATGCATTCTACTGTTGCTGCATATCAAGTTTGCAGCTTTAGTGTCTTTTTCATCAGTTGCACTGAGCAAAAGAAACATTTCTTTAGACTTTAGACAGCTTTTTAACGTTTTCCTTATTGTGAGTAACCTTTTAACATACAGGCCCATTCATGGACCACTTTCACTCCCTCTTTTGTTAACTTCATCTCATGCCTTTTCATTCAGAAATTCATCTGTTTGAGTACATGAAAAGTTCACAGAAGATAAGTTTGAAATTAACTTCCTTCAGTGAAAAGTTGTGGAGATTGCAATTAATTTCATACACTAATGAGTCTTTGGAGGCCCACTTACTTCACAATGACCTTCATGATTTGTTTTGATCTGTAATGCATCATGTAAATAAGGTAAAAAAAAAAAGACATTTCTTTTCTAAAAGCCAAACATCTGGGGTGTCTGGTTGGCGTATTATTGATGGTGCCTTTATAAAACCAAAAAAATCCCGAGCAAAATGCCGTGGTGAGAAGCACGTACAATCTTGTTTAAGATGAATGCAACAAGACACTGGAGTTGAAAATACATGCTGGGCTAAATTCTTCTCTAAAAATACCAGATATGAATCTTGAATCTTAAGAAATTCAGCTACTCAAACTCATGAAAATGTTCCAGAATATTATTTCAACATTATTAAACAGTTGTTAAAGGATTTCCCTCCTGCCTTTACCTCTAACAGATATGCTATGCAAGGATATTTTCTCTTTGGCAACTTGAATAGCGAGACCATTTAATTTCTTAACAAGAACTACCAGCAGCTACAACCTAATAAAAACAACTCCTTTGGTCTACTGAAGTTCACCCTTAAAGATCATTGACTTCCATGGAGATTTTACCCATATGACACAGTGCTTCTCTCTGTGATATTTCATGTGCACTGTAATATTATTTCAAATGTGTTAGCAAGGCTGTCTACTTCCTATGCTTTACTACGTAAGCAAGTTAGCAATTGAAGGGATGGCTCCTAAGAAAGGCAAGATGTGGCCATATTTGACACTTATTCCTATGTTTGAGAAAGGGACAATATTTGTGACGAATGCACATTTCAACCTTCCACATCATGACAAGTGTCAAAATCTCTAATGTCCTACTAAATGGAAAGGTTCATATGCAATATTACCCTATTTTCTAATTAAATATATATATTTAAATGTTAATTTGTGATCTTTTCTTTCCATATATGAAAGAATATTTTCCACCAGTTGCAGTTGTGCAAACGGACTTACATTCCACATGGTATTTAATTTGGTTACATCTTGGTTCTTTATAATCCTTTGTTTTCTGTTTAAATGTTTTGTTGCTATTTACATTTTCCATTTACAGAACATAAAGTCTGGCTAAAACCAGCAAGAATTAACATATACCAAAAAAATGAATAGAGCTGTATCCATCATCCTTTTGTGCACAAATAAAATCCAATGCCAAATCTTCTGAATACTCCTAACAATAGTTGAAAAAAAGAAAAAAACCCATCTGCCATGAAAGGAATTTCTCATGTTGATTATTTCCCAGTCAAACAGGATAGATGGATAATAGCACAGAAAACAGGGAGTGAAAAAGGGACTAAATTTTAAATAGCATAAATGATAACAGCAGAGAGACAAGGTAGCTTTAATCAGTCAGCCAGCACCAGGCAATTTTAAAATCTGGCAGCTAGCAGTGGTTTTCTTAGCATGTGATATTTGAAGGACATTGATATACACATCAAACAGAATTCAGGACATGCATCGTGGAAGTGCCAGTTGGAGGTTTATGTGCAAGCTAAAGTTGGAATTCAATCTTTTTATCATACATAAGACATACAATCTCTCTCCTACCAATTTTCCACTCTTTAGAATAAAGAACTCTTTTTTTTTTTTTTTGGAGGATTTACAGGTAAACTTGTTCATTAAAAACTAGTCTCTAAACCAAAAATTGTCACATACTCTACACCAAAGATTTAGCATGGGTCAAATTACAGAGCAAGAATACAGTGCTTGTGTTGTTTTATTATTCATAAAATTTAGCACTAAAAATAAAAACTGCAAAATTTCCTAAAGTGGCCCTATTAAGAACAACATCAACAACAACAACAAAATCTCCTTTTTCCAGGATTGGATGAACAATCCAGGGTTCGCATGAACAAATATAAATTTCCAGATCTTGACTTTTACTTTCTTTGTTATACACCTGCTTTAAGCTTCTCATTGCTTTCTCCACGTTCCTTCCACTCTGCAGGAATGTGCATGTATGAGCACATGTATGGCCCAACCCTCTGCTTTTTGTGACCACATTATCTCATTGGAAACTATTTCAACACAAACCCTTTTATCTTCCTGCAGTGTGACTCTTATTGAAATAATATTTTTTTCCGTCATTTTTGATAACTAGGTGTTCACCAATCAGGAAGAGTGATTGCGTAATCTCTTCTCCAGAAGAGTGTCACAAAGGCTATCTCCCAGTGATCTAAGGAAAATAGCAAAATTGCCTGTCCTTCTAAAATAACCTCCTGAAAGAAAGCTGGTAACATCAGCTGTACTGTTGAAAATGGTAGATGACAACCATTTTGAAAGATATTTCTTTGCGTACAATCTGTAAAACAGTGTTGTTTTCCTGAAAACTACTGCTTAGAGGATGACAGGGAAAGATTTAATGCATTTGTTCAGGTGGCTTTGTTGTCCTGCTTTCACATGCTTATGATGAAATGGGAATTGCATGGGAATTGCAGGGTATCTTTCTGAAGTGATACATGCTAATGAGAAACACATGGAACTCTCTGAAAATGAAGAAAGGGTCCAACCCCAGGAGCTATTTGCCCAATCTGCCAACTGCACTCTTAAATCATCATATGCAGTCTTTATAGAAAAGTTGGGATATACCAAAAATTGTAAACTCAACCCAGTTGCTTCACATTTTATATGTTTGAAATATTAGGAAATCTTTTTAGATGTTTTTTGAAACAACTAAACCTGAGAGGGAAGAGTGGGTAAAAATTTTAATGTAACAAACTTTTAGGAAGAAAGGTAAGAACCATTTGGAAACAGACTCATAATGAATGCTTTAAAGATGAAAGATAATTACTTCTATCTGAGTTCTGAATGCTTCACCTGCCATAAGAGGGAACAATAAACCTCTAGCAAATGTGCTTGGAAGATGTGACTAAGCGAAAGGTTTGCCTCTAGAAATAAATTTAGGATGTTGCAGTGCTTTGAAGATAAGAAATCCCATCATAGTTGCAGGTACAGTTGATCCCTGGGGGCAACTTGCAGCCCAAGATGTGGAGGGGGAATAGTGTCTCCTGCCAAAGTGTGTAGAGAGGGTGAAGGCTGGTCCTGCTGGTACCAGGCTCTGGGATGGAATTCCCCTGCACAGTCACGGACCAGTAACCCTCTTCAAGGGCAACTGGCAGCCAACACGCACCTCTAGGCAAACGTGTTACAAATTCCACCATACCAAAAGTCTGTTTTTCAATATATGTGATGAGTCCTCCATGACCCTTTTAAGCAGCCACAGGATTTCAGTCAGGACTGGAAGCAGTGTTTTTAGATGTACATAAAACTTCACTCCTTTCTCAAGGGTGGCAGCTGCTGCCATCACAATCAACGAGAGCCACAGGTGCTTCAACAACAAATGCTAATCTGTAGTCCTTTGAAAAGGACATATAAATGTCTGAGTTTATTTCCGTCTTTTACCTTAGGCAACTGTTCCTGTAGATGTTTGTACCACCATGAAGTGTATAACTGGTGAAAAGCTAAAGAATCATTGGCTGGAAGGCATGACACAATCGCAAGAAATTATTATCTTTGTTCCCCAAATGTCAAATAATCAATGAGGGGAAAACTCTTTCTGTAAGAAATATTACTGCTTCTAAAAGATCAACACTGATGAAAGGTAATAGGTAATCAATACCCCAGCTATTCTAATCTTTTTTTAACTTCCTGAGATTGTGATTCTTGAACCTATACTATGAATACATTTTCTTATGCATATCAAAAAGCATAATAAGCATAATATCAAATACATGAAGGGAAGGGAAGGGAAGGGAAGGGAAGGGAAGGGATCAATTAATTCTTTATATCAAAATATAACATTTTATACTGATTGAAGTACTTGGAAAACCAACGAGTGTTCAAATAAAAAATGAAATTTTTGGATTAGTTTCAGGTACTATTTAATGTGCAATATGCTAGACTAGGCATTCATGGTGTGTTGGTTCCTCCATTGAAATTTCTCAAGTTTTCAGTTTGCAAATGTGTGTCCTACAGCAAATATAAGCAGTAAGTTACCTTACTTATTTGCTTTGGATGGTACCATGCACACAATTATTTCAAAGTCACTGAATCTGTAACTTGCTTACCCTCTGATGACTTGCTCAGAGCAGTTTGGAACAGTTTTGCTGGTTTGTCTGGTCAAGATCACTCAAAAAGATTGATCTAAAGAAATAAAATTACTTTACTGTGGCTTTCATAAATCACATGAAGTATTCAATGCTAACTTAAAATATTCATTTTAACTGAGCTTCATTTAGTTTTGTTCATTTCCAAGATAAGATCATACTTAAAACTATATAGAAATTGTTTCACTTACATAACTCGAGACAAAGATCAGATGAGGTAATAACTTTGAAACAAAACACTTTACAAGTATATAATTTTGTCTCTTTAATTCTCAGAAATCTTTAAGATTTCTCCTAAAGTATCTTTACCTTGAGAGCCCTAGGACATTTATTTCATTACTATATAACAAACAGCAGCAAATAGTGCTGGATAAAAGCTAACTGGACAATAACTGCTGAGCATCTCCCATTCTTCAAAGGAATGACTTTTCTTTAGGAAAGTCAAACTTACATTCACCAGAAACACAATCAATACTTGAAAATTTGCCAGTCTTTTTAATATTAGATTTGTTTAGGGCAAAGCCGAAAAGTCCAAAGCCTGCAGCAGAAATCTCTGCAGTGTCCTCCAGCCTTTAAGAAGGCTGGTGTGTTAACTACTTTTAGTCACCTTATGACCAATTAACTGATTTTAGAGAGGTCTCATGAAAAAATCATCATGGTACATCTTGAAATATTTGCTCATAGAACCTTTTCCTCTGTAAAATGTATAGGTTTAAATTTCACTGAAGCTCAGATAACTTAAAGATTGACTTTGGAACACAGCTAAATCATATTGTGGCAGGTAGATGGCAAGATATTAACAGAGATTATCATATTTCAGTATGAGCTGCTGTTATCCAGCACACGTAACTGCAAGGACAGAGCTCAGGTTTTGGAAAACACACAGATATATGTGCACAAACCTGGGTAGACACACAGTCATAGATACACACAGATATATATGAAGACATACACACACATGTGCCCACATGTGCACACATGTTCATGACCAAAAATGCACGGAGACACACAAATATCCCATGCAGAAAGGCAGCAGACTTTCTGGATCTACCACAGAAGAACTCTGAACAACCTCTAGTTGGCCTAAAATCTCAGAACATTAGAACACTACGGTTCCTTTTGTGTCTCAATAAATGAAAACAAACAAACAAACAAACAAAAACCCAACACAGCAACAAAAAACCAAACACAACAAAAGAAAAATATTTCAACTAACCAACCAAAAACAAATAAACAGGGAAAAAACCCCAGTAATGGAACCAAAATTATAGAAAAAGTGAGGCACTTGTTTTTCTCATTTTTATACTATTTCTAGTAGCTGTCCCAAGGGAATTTTTCTAGCGATCTCTGTGTATGTGTCAGCTTGCACAGTTCCTTCCTTTAGTATTCTTCCTTTTAGCATGGAAAAGAATTACTTGCTTTGCCTTTGGCTGTGGTTTCCGTCTCAGAGGAAACCTGACTCTCGTGCCAAAACTACTGCCCAGCACATGGGTCAGTAAACACGATGTGGCCATGACACTGATATGGAAGGGCTGCAGGAGCCCTTCTGCTGTGCTGCTGGGCCCATGAGCTCAGCCAGAGCTGCAGCAGAACTGGCAGAAATAGGGAAATTGTGGCAGGGCTAGGGAAATTCACACAAACGGGAAAATGTGGCAGGACACAGCAGGCACCACAGGGTGAGTTTCAGTGCTTGGGCAGATGTCACTGTCCTTGCAATCAGTCCTGACCTTTCCCAGGGAAAAGCAAGAGCACCAGAGGCAGACAGCTCCTAGGTTTGATCCATGGCATTACCTTGACCTAGACTATCCAGCTTTCACAAGAACTGCAGACAAGATCAAGTACTAGGGAAAATTAATTAAATCCCTAGTTTAATTGTCAGCTACTACTATTATTAAATAGATCCTCTTAAAGAATAGTGTTTCTGAATCAGTAAGGTGGAAATGTAATTGAGAATGTGCTTATGAGAAACATTTTTTGCAAAGCCTGTGAAATTGTGAGGATTAGGCTGAAGTATCCAATGTGATCAATATCTTGCAATCACATTAAGGCTTTGGGCAACAGGGGCCTTCATTCCTTTCCATTTCCCGTTTTCTGATTTCTGTTCCTAGGCACCATCATAGGCAATCAGACATGAACAGAAAATGAATTTGCTACAAGCTAGCAGCATTGTAAGTGGCTTTGATATAAGTGGAACAAGGGTCGGTAACTTCTAAGCCCCGGTAGCCTGATAAGAATATTAAGTCTACCATTTATCCCCAATGAGTGCTTGATTAGCCATACAGTGCTCTGCTGACAGAGTTCACTAAAAATACATTATGATAATAGCACTTAAGTGCCAGCAAATCTGGGGAAGCCCAAGACTCAACATAAAGAATGAGTTGTTATGGTATTTACCTGGCAGATACAGTTAGAGGCAAAAATATGGGCAAAAGAATGATATCTTAGTCCTGCTTGCAAAGGTGCAAATAGAAATAGAGGTGACTTCCTGAAGAATATTAGGGTTAGAATAAATAGAAAGAAATACCCCACATTGTCATGCTGGCACGTGGGAAATAAAGATGCTTAGTTTTTCAGAGCAGGCAGCTGCTAGTGGAGACAAGTTACTTATATGTATTTATCTTTGTCTAATCTATGTCATATGGCTCTTCTCTTGTGTATCTTTCTGCCTGGTTTAACACCGAGTGTGTTTCCTCCGTGCTGTGTACTTGGACCACAATCTGGGATTCCCACTGTGCTCCCACAGCTTCCTCCTGTTCCCCAGGCCACTGCCATTGCCCCAGCAATGCGTTTGCTCTCTTCTAAGGGAAGGATTTGTAGGCTTTCTTCCTCAGCATCAGCTACAGGTGTCCCAGCAACAATACATATCCCAGCAACAATCCAAACAGTCCTGCAAGTGCAGGAGACAGTTGGATGGGGATGGTCCATTGCTACCTCAGATTAACTCACTGAATCTGCTTTTTCCAAGCACTGAACATCCCCGTCCTCCTCCCAGTTCTCCTGCCCTCTGCCAGCCTGCAATTAGCACCCTGCCTAGCAGGGCTCTGGGCTCCTCCACACAGACATTCTGCAGCCAGCCTGGCTGCCAGCTACTGCACAGGCAAATTGGTGCACAGCACTTGGCCATTACTCACAGCAAGGGCAAGCAATAATTTCATAGACATACAACTGAGAGCTTTGCAAAAAAAGAATCAAGCTCGGGGAAAAAAAAAAAAAGGCGTGATTAATCTGGCCATTAGAGCTGGTAATGTTTTTTTTTCTCTCCAAATATTTTACTAGCCAAAAATTCTTTTTAAGCCCAGCCAAAATTAAGTCAAATTTGCCAAACAGTTTCAAAGAACAAAGAAAACAATTCAGAAGACAATAGAATGTCTCCTCAATTTAAAAAAAAAAATAATTTTTAATATATTTTAGAGGTGCCATAAAAAATGTTTTTAAGAGTTGATAAAAGCTAAAACCAAAGGATTTTCATTAGAATATGTAAAATATTTTGGTGTACCTGAAACATACCTTTATTTTTAGTGCTTCATTTTGCCTAGAAAATAGAAGAATAAAAAATAACTTGGGACTCTACCAACTTTGAGAAATTTTGACAGTGAGCCAAAACCCTCAGTTACTCACAGTCAACTATTACAAGCCACCAAACAATTTAAATGCAAAGGTACTAAAGAGCTAAGTAATCTGATCTATTGTAGCTGCTTGTGCATGAGCAATAATGTGAGAAAGGTCCAGGTGATGGAGAAAAGCAAACACTTCCAAGCCACAATTTTTCTCCTGCTGATGTAAATTCCTAAAATAGGTCATGAATCATGCCTTAAAAATGCCCGTTTCTCTTCACTGACTAGATGGGAAACAGGTGACTAGTGCTGGTGTAGCCTTCTACCTTATCAATGTCAACAGTGGGGTGAGATTAATTTCTACATTTTAATAATCCACAAAAAATTAAAATTTGTATGTGAAAGCCCCAAAACATGGATCCAGAAGCTGAAAGGACAACCACCACAGAGGATATAAATTCCTTTTGATTACTCTGACATTTAACGTTTCATGATCTATTTATTCTCCTGTGTTTGTCCTTGGTTTTTATCTTTTCTTTCATTTAACCCTCTTATCATTGTTTTTCATCCACCCATCTTCGTCTCTCTTTCTTCAAATCACACAGCTTAAGAATCTACTGTTGACAGTGCCCACCTGCTTCTGTCATCTGCTGGCTGTGTTTCATCAACATAGGCAAAAGGAAAGGGAACTCTTTAAAGACCATAAGCACTTATGCACAATAGGATATGGGAATGTTTCCAAACTGGCAAACTGTATCCTCAGTAGGAAATTACATTAGATGTGGCTCCAAGCAAGGATTGTTCTGTTTCTTCAGACTATAACCCTGAAATGCCACCTTCATTACCCTTAATTTTTTAATTTATTTTCTGGACTCAGACTTCCCTTTGAAGTATTGAAATCAAGTATTCCAGGAACCCTAACCTCATTTTATTTGTGGCTTGCACTTCAAGGACCTTCCGTGAGTTCCATATGCAATATTTTAAGTTTTAAGTTCATCTAGCTTCCTTGCAAGCAAAATGACAAAGTCCTTAATGGAGCCTTAGAAGATTTTTTTATTGGTCCAAATCTGGTCAATAGTTTCACTGTTGACTTCCATATTAACAGGACTGTGAGCAAATTAGAAAAACAAAACCTCTATACCTAAACAGAAAAGAGTTGTGTGTAGAATCATTAACAATATGATAATGTTCATTTTTCATTATATATACATATGTCTATCTGCATTTATATATATCCAAAGACTGCATCTGTCTCTTAAATTGCATTTTGCTTTTAGCTGTAGGTTTCTGATGGTACCAACTATACCCTACAAAAATAAAGAATAATAAAAAAATTAAGGGTAATTGTATTATTTCTAGTTGTAAAAAATAATTTGTATTTGTTGAAAAATATCAGCTTTATTTGACTACAGCTCTGTAGTCTGTACAGGCAAAGCCTGTACCATCCCACTCCATAAAAGCAGTTTACAGGCACCAGACAACTAAAAAGAAAATATAATTCTGAAGGAACTCACTGTACTCCTGGATGACTGAACAGTTGATCAGTTTGTCTGGCTGTATGGAAAGTTAAAGCAAGCTGAAAGTTTTCAATTTAGAGTGAAGAGTGTACTTAAGCAGCAGAAAATTATATACTTACTGTTCCACTCCAACTGTGTGTGATATATGAAGTACAATGAAGTCCAGTAAAAAAAGAAAAGAAACCAGGTGGTAAATAATCAAACTATAGTCTTCATTAGCCTTAGTATTTATTCTGCCATTTTGAAAGCATTAAGAAGCCACATGCAGTGTTAGTGCCTTTTATTTTCTACTGTCTTTTATTTTTGCCATTTGTATTGCCAATATTTCCCCTGTATATTTTCCTTATTGTTCCTTTTTTTTCTCCCTCTTCTGGGATTCTGAAGTTGTTATTCACAAAATTTGCTTTCATGTTTAGGCATGCTTGGGTTTATAAAGTTAATTATCCATCACTACAAACATGTCAAGGTAAGTTCTGTAGCTAATCAAACAAAAGTCTATCCTGATAACCTGATAGATCCTCAGTTAATTCCAGGAATATAGGACAGGGCAGGAGTTTTCGCTGAGCCCTTCTGAACCTGGTTTTTGGCAGTGAAAGGTTGCATTTGGTTACATGGAAACTGCATTTGGGGCACAATAGTTGTGATCAGGTAAAATCCTGCCACAGACACCTAAGAATTTCATCAAGGTAAGTCTCCAGAGGCTTGGTGGATACTGAACATAAAGCAAATTAAAGACACTGCCGAATGAGGTTTTATGAAAGCAAACCATCATTCTACTTTCAGCTAAATGTGTAAAATTACTTTTATGTAAATTTGGGACTTTGGCCCCTTTTTTGATTATTTTAAATCTCTTATCATCTGTCTTTTCCATAATTCTGTGCTGTGCTCTTGGCAATAGCAGTGAGCATGTTACAGTCAGAAACCATAATTAGTATCTGTTCATACAAATGTTCTGGCCTGTTTTTCCTCATTACTCAAACTCCATACACAAGCCATGTTTAGAAGCATAAATTGTTTCCCTACTGCGCTTCTAATTAACACTTCCATTAAGACCTAGGCAGAGAGCATGGAACATACTGAAAGAAACTGCTGTTTACAGAAATGGTGATAAAATGTATACAAATATGTCCTGCAAAGTGCAATCAAGCCAGCTTGCGTGACATGTGGATGTGTTTCTCTGTATGTAGGCACAAACAGATGTGCTACACTCATATGCAAGACTAATTTGTTCATTAACATTAAAAAAACCCTAGATGAATAACAGTCCATTAATTTTTATCATTACTTCTTGCATGCCCATATCATTGCTCAATTTAGTTTCTGAAGCCCTTGGTAGCTTCAGATTGGCTTCTTGGCATGATCACGCTGGATACTTGAATTATCTTCCACCAGCTAGTAGGTTGAATTTACCTGGATTTTTATATATTTGTGCTTGATAATCCTCTACCCCTCTTCTTATGCTATGGAAAATTTGAATTGACCTTAAATTAAGATTAAAAGGTAATAATTTAGTTTTTTTCTTATTTATCTTGAAAGGCAGAATGAACTGATCAAATGGCTTGATAAGCATCATAAATAGTTGTGGGTTTCCAGAAGAGTTGGTTTATGCCTTTGAATAAAAACATGCATAATCTTTTCGATTTTGCATACGTTCAATATAAGGCAATGTTCAATATAAGTGAAAAAAACCTTCTGGCAGCTGTAACTGAATTTCATCTAAAGAAATCCCATTGTGAGACTCAGGAGAGTGAATCCTCAAGGAAAGAGATTAAACAAATAGTCCTGTGACCTAAAGTGCAATAAACTGAGCATTGTGAGAGCAAACTTGAAAGCCCGACAATTAACTGCAACTCAGGGTTGGTGATAGGGGGATGTTGCTTTTGTTTTTAATTACATTCTATTGAACAACCAAGTGATAAGCATCAAAAGACAAGGTGTCTTGTATCATCAAAGATGGGGTGGGGGAGGTTGTTTGTTCTGTGAATTCAGGCACACTAAAAGAGCTTTTTCTGTGTTTACCTGAGTAATTAATGAAAGACCAAATTGCTTTTGAGCCAGCAGGCTGCAGTTAATTGGAGTTATGTGCTTTCAGTGAACTTAGTGATTTGGCTTAAAAAGGATTTACAGTAAGGTGACAACCTTGTTCAGGGAAATACAGCAGCAAAGGCTGAATATTAGAAGACAGCTTCCATATGATGTAATTTATGTGGAGAGCTTTCTCTTTCAGTTGAAGTTTGAAAGTGAAAAAAGTACTGGATTAAATGAGCAAAATGCTTGAAAAAAAATAATTCATAATAAACTTAAAAAGTGGGATACAGACATTCAGACTATTACCATAATTTTTTTAAAGTAGTAAGATCAGTGAATTCGGAGAGGTTTGCCAGTCTACCCTAAGGAAAAATATGTTTATAGAGACAGACAAATTCTGATTTCTGAAGTTCTTACCATTACAGTTTTTCTAATATATCTCACTAAGGGCTGGAGACATATTGTGGTGCTCTTTATCAGATGTAGTCGCACCTCATAAACTACCATTATTATCAAACAAAAATTTGTCTTTATGTGTACTACTGAAAATTTCAGGAATTATCTGTGTTTGTAATTCTGTCAGTTATTTATTTTCTTTTCCAGGCCTGTCTGAACGTATTCCCTGAAATGTTCTTAGATGTACCTATGGTAGAACAGGTGGTCACATACTGCCCAATGGACAATCCTGCTGGGCTAAAGGATAAAGAGAAGAGGTGATCCCTTCATCCTGATGAATGCTGTTAACTTAAACAGAGAAGGTTCCTCTTGTCTCTTTGCTTGTTTTAATAAACCTAGAGTTGTTTTATCTTCTTTCTCTTAATCAAAGAATTTTTCACTTATGCAAGAACAAATTTAAAATAAAGATGAGGGAGTATTCCACCTTTCTTCCTGAAGGAATGTGCTTTCAGGTATATACACACTTTCTTGGGTCCAGTGCTCACCAAATAACCATGAGCTAGTCAGACCTCAATCTCAGTACACTTCATGAATTTGTGCACGAAAAATTATATTATTATTATTAGTCTGGATAAATATTCTATTTTTTCTCCTTCACTCTCTTTTTTACTGTCAAGGTTCAAAACAACCTGAGTTCTTTTGCCAAATAATTACATTATGCATTGTTGTAGGGGAAATTAATTCCCAGTTCTCACTGATCTGAGCCCAAAACCCTTTTATCCAGACTTTTTGGAGTTCATGGTACTCCTGAGTGGTGGTTCTTTCCATATAATTTTAATAATAAAAAATGTGAAATGTCATAGTTGGCTCAATTTCACATGACTTTAAATGGACATTTATGCTTTATATTTTATTTTTCTGAAATAAGAGAAGATAAAATATAGTCATTGGTCTCTCTCTGTTTTTAAAAATTGTAATTTTACTCAGTCTTCCAGTAATGATTTTTTATAGGCAGTTTCAGAATTCTTTATTCTAAGACAATAATTGAAGTTCTCCCTCCCTATCTCACTTCCTTCTCTGTCTTCTTTGTCCTTTTCCAGTAGAAATGTTGAAGAGCTGTACTTGTATGTCCACGTACTTTCAAGCATAAAGCGTAATCAAAGTAAGATGTGAAATCTTCTTGTCATCACTGGGTTAGGGATCAGGCCTGAATGCCTTTACCCTGAGCCCTACTACTAAAATATCTGCAACACTTTGTGGGAGGCAGTAAGATATTTCGACAGTTTTATTTTTAGACTCTCTGTTGGGACTAAAATTGTGCAGTGCATTAGAAAGCCTCTTTCAGCCTCAAGTGCTGTGGCTGTCTGCAGAGGATGCAGTATAATCTGTGTTTAAGTTGGTATGGGCTAGATTCCCAGTTGCTACCTTTCTAATTCAGTAAACCTAGGAGTTCCATTACGTTTTAATATTAATTTCATTAATTAATAGAAAAACCTCATATTTTCATAGAATTGTAACAGTATCACTACTTTTACCAGTATAATTACATCAGTTTTAGTGTGTACAAGATTAGTATTACAAAGCAGGTTCACAAATGACATTTGTTAAATCAAGGAATTCAGGAAAAGTAGTAGATACATGTAAATATCGAATATTTAAACATTCTGAAAAGTCAGATTTACTCTGAATAACCACATGGCTTGTGCAAGTCAGTGTTCTTTCCAACTACATGCAGAGAAAAGAGATTTTATTCAATAATTTATTGCAGGGTTTTTTTACACAGAACTAATATTTGATATTATTAGTCCTGTGAATATATTATTTCCCAACATAACACTTCTGCAGAATCTATTGAATGTGTTTCTGAGTTCATGTAAAAAAATACATACACAAAGGAATTTTGCACTTTTCATGATCCAAAATCAGTATAAAAAAGAATGTGTTTGATTCCCAGTCATCCAGGCATAAGAGACTTCAGATATTTCCTCTCCTGAAATTACCATGGTGCGTGGAATTAGCTGACAAAGTAAATTGCAACTTATGGAAATGGTTCTTTTGTAATTATTTGCAATCATTATGTTCTTCTCTCTGGTTATACATAGAGTTATATTTCCCATGCCACATGTTGAAGGTGTCTAGACAGACCAGCAAGGATGAATTCAAATAAATGGAAACAGTTCAATTCAAAGTGCAAACTGTGGGACCAAAATCCTAATTCTGACATCCTGGGACAATAAAACTACAAACCAACTGATCCGATAGGCAACTGGGCTCACCACTGACATATCCCAAAGGGGAAAATAAGACTCTTAATGTTTACCAAACAGATCCAGAAAAATGAGACCTTCTGTGACTTGCAAACCCATTCCTTGCCTGTCCTGCTGCATAACACAGGAATTAGGCTCTGGAGAGATGTCCTGCTGTTACAACCTTCCTTACACAGAGGGTAAGTAAAAGATGGATGGTAAGCAAGGGATGGATGGACTGAATAAGGCCTCCATGTAATTGCCCTCGTGTGTCCCTCTGATCACCTAAAAATGGAGAGGAAAGGACAGGACAGGACAGGACAGGACAGGACAGGAGACAAGAGAGGACTCAATATACAGACGATTAATTTCAGGCACAAAATCCAGCTAGCAGGCTCATTTTCTTGTATGGTTTGTATAGACCTGGGTAGATAATTCAGATATCATACTGCCAAGTCACATAATAAATAAAGCCCAAATTATACTCATCACCTCACATTTTGGCAGATGGCACGTTTGGTCTCGTTCCAACCTATGGGATCATTTGCATGTAAAACAAGCCTGAAAGTTTTGCAAAGGAGAAATAGTTCCAAGGATGAAAGATATGAGGAGGCCCAGAGTTCCTTTAAAGGCATAACAATATGAGAAGTTACTCTAAAAGTGATTTGGGGATAAATACATTTATGGCTGCCTGATTTGTAGTGTAGACAGAAACAAGAGACACAAGGGGTTTCTCTCACACACACCTACAGATCTCAGCACGTAATTTTGCTCCATACCTTCATAGGAAGCAAATGTTGCTTCCTCAATTATATCTAGAAAGGGAAAACACATGAAAAAGAGATTTTAAGTTCACTAAACAGTACAAGCCTGAAGAATTCTGTACATTTTCTGTACATTTAAAAAGGAAACAAGAAATACCACTGTTCCTGGCATGAACGAGCTGCTGGTATCATTAGACTTGGTACACCAGAACTGCATTGCACCAGGCAACTGTAACCACCCTGTTACCTGATGGAATTTGCAGCCCCATATTGGGCACAAAGAGAATTCCTCTCCCCATCACAAGGAATCTCACCAAGGGGAGGGCATCCAGGAGTCACCAGGTGCCAGGGTCCAACCTAATCTGGTCATCTCTAACATCCTGAAGCACCCTTTCGAAGCTTTTTTATCCTCCAAGTGTCGTGGTCATGAAATATTTCAGGAACAAAGAAAGAGACAATGCAAGAATGAAAACTAACATATTAATAACACCGTTGTCAAGGTAGAATTCAAATCTCTGCCCCATCAAAGACAGTTAAGTCTTTTATAAAATGTACAAAGAATTCAGCAAGACAGATTGCAAGAGCACTGAATCAGAATATGCTACAATATGGTGATCAGCAAACACCACCCAGTGTAGAACAATGAGCTCAAACAACTACAATACAATTTTACAGGTAAGCTCTATAATCAGTGAACTGTTGGCTAAAAAGAAGAAATCACACTCACCTCAGCTTTGTTTTTTGCAG
Source organism: Climacteris rufus (assembly GCA_013398175.1). NCBI lineage: Eukaryota > Metazoa > Chordata > Aves > Passeriformes > Climacteridae > Climacteris > Climacteris rufus. Next base: position 979,811 of record VZRZ01000887.1, on the reverse strand, counting down.
ATTTGGAATTGTTTTGACGCTGCTTACTGGATCAATTCCTCAAGTGGCCCACACAAAGAAACCTCTACATTTGCAACTCTTGAGCTAGAAAGGGATCAATCTTGCCCCCCTGTTTCCTTTTATACTTGCAAGAATAGGTCTCTGTAATCTTCCAATGACAAAAGCTGCTTCTAAATCCCTCACATTAAGGTTATCCAATTTTTATTTTTATTTTTTTTCCCATATAAATGAGTTTCCTGAAATCTAATGGAATGTAAAGGAAGAAGCTGTTCCTTCTCAGAAGCAAATTCTCAAATATTTTTTAGTGTGTTATCATAGCACTCTACATGCAAGGTTGTAACAAACCAAATATTTAAAACTATTAACATTTCTCATGTTACAGAAGTTTTAAAATTAAGTCAATGCATTTGATGGAGCCTGTAAGGAAAGGAAAGCAGCCTGAAGCCTAAAGCTAGGAATCTACTGATTAAGATATGTAATAAAAATGTTAATCAAGTAAACTTAGGGAGGATGGGGGAAAGTGATTACATAATCTTCTTGGCTCTGTATAATGTCTCAGTGCTCTCACACAGGAAAATGATGAGTAGGTAAACAAGAGAGAAAAAAACCAGGTCCTTTGATTTTGGGCCAAAGAAGAAACTGTTCCAAATGGCTTTTCTAACCAACATTAGCAGTTCAAGTAGAAAACATTCAGATGTAAGAGCTCGCTCTAGTGTGCCAGACTGGGGACAGAACCCACAGAAATTAACAAAGGAGCCTGAGAAACTGGAGTATTTAAGATAATTCTTGGTAAGTATGTCCATAGCATTGCCTTTTGTTATTCTATTTCTTTGTAGTTCTGTTCCACCATTGCAAAGCTAAAAGTAAGCAGGATACTTGACTCTATGCTCTGTATGCTAGATGTTTCACTGCTATCCAACAAGTAGGTACTTCATTCAGACTTGCACGGATTCTTAAAGTGAAGGCTTTAGGATTAGGACCGTCTGTAGCCCTGTTGCCCAGTACAGTGTTGTTTGTAACAGGCCCTGTGCTAGGACAATAACACAACTCAACACCTATCAGGCTCTGTCTGCACTTCTTTTGGCCTACCTGGAGTCTTGTTTAGCAAGAACAACAGTTATCTAGTAAACTGGTCACTATTACCTACTTTGTTTTAGCTTGTGAACATCTGTATGGGGTAATAGCAAGGAGGTACTCAGTGCAGAATGAGCTGTTTATGACTTTAAAATAAAACAAAGAGGAGTACTGACATGGGGTGACAGCAGAGGTGTTGAAAGTATGGGCACAGGATGACACCCGGGGCCACAGGACTGTAAGCATGTCACCAGTGGTCAGTTAATCATTATTAAAGGAATGTAGCCTTGGGAGCAGGGTAAAGATAGCTTTAAGGATAACAAAGAGGATAATGACCACGTCTCTAACATGAGTTAAATGTACTACACACACTAATGTGGAAATGTGAGCCAGTGAAGAAACAGCAGAACAAAGATCATATAAAACATACAAAATTACTCCAGACAGACCCAAAAGTGAAGAGGAAGGAAACCTACATCAACATTGAAGTGTTCTCAAAAAAGGGACTATGACGTTGATGACTGTCTGCAATCCTTCTCTCCTGAACCAATACCTGAACCTTAGGACCCAGAGGCAAGGTGGAAAGATGACGGTAATACCAGAGAAACATGGAGATACTAGACTGTTTATGTATACCAAATTCAGCTGCAATTTGAACTGTAACTGTCAATACAATTGTAAGTGGACTATTGGCAGATGTTTCAAAAAGGTGAGAAGATACATCTCCACCAAGTTGTTAAGCCATTTCAGGAGAAAAACAATAGTATAAATTCCATACACACAGAGAAGGATCTTCCCAAATTAGCTGAGAATCTCTTGGTTTGGAAGTAGAATGATAATGAAAAAAGAAAACTGAAGGTTGTTCCAATTTCATAATTGATATGCAAGTGCTGTCTTTGGCATCTGCAACTCAAAGCATGATGCTGGGCTGAGGAATGCTCAGAACCTTCGTCTGTCTGTCACAAATTCATGAATGCATAAAATGCTTACCAAGTTGTACAGGCATACACTTCAGAGCACTTATTATTATTGATATAATTTACTTTATCTTTAGAAAGAAAAACAGTTGATCACAGCAACAGGCTAATTTCTGGCAACAATAAATTCATTGGAACTAATTTTGATAAATTTCTCTTGCTACATTGCTAACTCTGTAGTTTTAAACTTCCTGACCCGATTTTTTTTCCATTATATTTATACTGAATTATTTTGTCCAGTACAAAGAACATTATATATCAGGCTTAAAGGTATTACTCAGGTTGGGTGTAAGCCACTCTGTAAAGGTCAAACATTATATTTATTCATTACCTGGCTAAAGGTGCCTGTTCTTTAGAGATTCTGTATATTGCTTTCGGAGGGTTTTCCTTGTTGAATCATCCTAACAAACCTTCCAATTCTACCACTTACTTATCAAAATGGTTATAATGACTTACAATGTGCAATTTTGGTTTCATTGGTGATACTAGTGTAGCTAATAAACGTAATTATTAGCATATGACCTCTTGCCAGGAAAATCTCCAAAAGTATGGACAGTTTGATGTCATGAAACAAATTTGTGTGGCACTCGAATTTTATTTGAAAATATGAAAATATTCATATGTATTATGAAAATATTCCTTTTGTTAAGGTGTGGAAATGCTGTACCATAATAATGAACAAAGAACCATATGAATTAAACATGACTGTATAATACCTATATGAAGATCACTCATTACTTTTTTTAATCAACATATTTTTAACAAAAAATGAAAGAGGGAGAATAAAAATTAAATTTACATATTACATATATTGTAAGAAGAGCAAGAAAATTAAGATCTTTGTACCTGAGATAGTGAAATATGCGTCTCTTCTGCTAACATAAAAAGAGATATGTCATAAAATCTATGAAAGTAGGGAAATTAAATAAATTAAAATATTTTTTCATTTTTTCCCCTAGATAATAAAGTTAGCAATAATTATTGCTGTTTTATAAAGAAGGTACCCTAAGAACAGAAGAGGCATCCGAATTACATGGTTACAGGCTATTAATGCCCATTCACCCTGGTGTACAAAACCAGTTCAGAAAAAAACATCTGAGCCACTGCACAATCTTAGTTTTGATTTCAGTATCTTGGCTTTGTTTTGATTGGCAAAATGTAAAGTTTTCTGTATACAGGAGGTGTTTTTAATGTAGTCTTCAAGCAGATATGGATTTCAGCACAATGCAGGTATTTCCAAAGGTGAAATACAGCCCAAATAGCATGAGGCTGGGAACAAATCATGTATATCAAGGAGAAGTCTGGACAATTAGGCTATAAACACACAGAAACAATGACAAACCTCTAACCCTTAACTGTGTAGCACTACAGCCCAATAAAATAATTTATAATGTCAATAAAACTAGATGGAACCTCAGCTAAAAATGCCTGTAAGAAGGAAAAAAATTCTCCTCCCAAAAATATCAATGACAATGAAAAGGTTAAACTGCAATGAACATGCCTTTTTTCCTTTTCAATCTGGAGTTTTGAAGAATAAAATGAAATTTACTCCACTAGCTAGTCAGTGATGTATATAATCAAATAGAAAGGTTTTGGAGGATGTGATTTTATGGTTACCATAGCAACTAGCACCTAGATGGTCCATATTTCTGTGCTCTTCTACCATGAAAAAAAAAGCCATCTATGACCTACTTGAAAACAAATAGGTTGGTTCTGCTCAGAGTCCCATTGTTCTTTGCAGGCATCTATTTTCACTCAGAATCAGGGGTAATCCTACTCTGGAAATATTCCAGCGGTTTTACCAAACAGCAATATGCACGTGGCTTGACCTGTAGCAGAGCAGTGAAAATTCTGTACACAGTCATATGCAGCTTAATTTGGTTGTGCATTAGTTCTGTATATGGGGACAAGAAAGGAAGGGTTTAAATGGCAGTGGTATTTCATAGCCTAAGGTGCTCACATTCAGAAAAGTTTTCAATTTCTTTACTAGTGTTGCTCAACTACTTTGATCACATCCCTTTAAGAACAATAAACTTTTGAAACCTTATTTATAGTGAGCAGAAGTAGCAAGTTTTCCCCAAAAATCACCTTGGTGTTGTTCTAGTGTGAACTGAAGATGAACTAAAGCAGAAATGTTGATATTGCCAGAGAGAATTATTCTGCATTCCTGTTGCTAAGAAAATCTCTCTTCTCTCATGTTGCCTGAGAACTTTAGAGAAAAGTGTCAGCAGAAGTGTGACAGAGCTTTCATCTGTTGTGAACACTATTTAATTATTTGTTCCTAGTTTAGAAGTTCCCTAATTTCAAATCTTTCTCGTTATTTTTTCTGAAGGATACCATCACATTCAAGCATGAGAACAAAAATTCAGACCAACAAATTACCATTTTATTAAGCTTACTATCTCTTCTCCCAAAGGCCTCACAAGTGTTACTCTTGATTTTAAATGAAATATTTGACTCACCAGTAGCCTGATTCTACTGTATGCACATGTGAAAGGTATATTAACATTGTCAAAAAGGGAGAAAAATGTTGTTTTCTATTTTTTATTGAAACATCTGGATACAATTCCAAACAAATTTGAAAACAATTCCTTAAAATATCTCTCTCTCTCTCTTTCTTTGAAATAAACATTTATTTCTGCAATATCACAGATGGAATAATAAAACAAAACAAATAACATAGAACACCTCTTAAGCAGATGCTGGTTTTTAGGTCCTCTAATTATTGAGTATACAACACATTGAAATGTAATATATTTATTTATTAACTAAATATTTATTGTTAGAATGACAGCTTCTCTTTTCACATTCCTTCACTGTTTTCCCAGTGGGCCTTCCAATTCTCACTTCTAGACATCTAACTTTAAATCATAATCATTTCCACTCTGTGATCTGCATATAAACACTCTGTACTGCCAAATAGGCATACAAGAAACTACCTTGTTCTCCTCGATCAGTTCATCCTTTTAGAATAGCACTGGGAATATGTCCAGTTTTAGAAATAGGACTGGGACAGGTTTTACACAGTCAATATTCTCCAAGTTTCTCCATAAACCTTCATGTACTCCAATATACCTGCCAATCCATATGCAGGAGACAGGTGTTTGCCTTTCCACTTTGTTAACTACCTTGTCACAATATATTACCATTTATGTATTATTTTGTGGAGGTTTGGTTTGCACAATTTAGTCTGCATTTCCACCTGTGCTTGAGTAGGATTGGAGAAGTGCCTATTAAAGCTACTGTACTGCCTTATGTTTATATAGCTGGTTTTAATAATTACATTTAATATTCATATTACATAGCAAATATTTCAAGTCTCTTTGTGCTCACAGCAGGTAGCAAGTTTGCAGTTCTAAAACAGGGGTCATCTAGCTGTCTGCAGAGGTTAGGCAATGTTTGCATTTTATTTTCACTTGGGTAGACAACAGGGATGTGTTACCTGTAGGCATGGCAAGACAACTAAGCATCTGGCAGCTTTTTGACCTCACTCAGGTGCGCTCAGCTGTACCGTGTAGAGCTTCATCTATGAATTTAAGGCAGACCTCTGAGTTATTTCACATGCATTTGAAAAGAGACATCACATGTTAAAAACTTACACCAGGATCAATGTGTAGCATTAGATCCAGAGTGTTAGCAGAGGCAAGAACAAGACCTGTATAAAATGCCACAGAATTGTGGAATAGTGTGGTTGGAAGCCACCTTCATCATCTTATTCCAACTCCCTTGCCATGGGCAGGGACACCTTCCACTAGACCAGGTTGCTTGGAGCCCCATCCAACCTGACTTTGAACACTGCCAGGGGTGGGGCAGCCACAACTTCTCCAGACACCCTGTTACTCTGCCTCATCACCCCCACAGCAAAGAATTTACTCCTTATATACCATCTAGACCTGCCCTCTTTCAGTTTGAAGACATTCCCCCTTGTCCTGCCACTCCAGGCTCATGTAAAAAAACCTCTATCCATCTTTCTTGTTGTCTCTCTTCAGGTACTGAAAGGCCACAATTAGGTCACCCCGAAGCCTTCCCTTTTCCAGGCTGAACAATCCCAATTCTCCCAGCAGAGATGCTCCATTCCTCTGATCATCTTGGTGGCCTCCTCTGAACTCACTCAAACAGGTTCATGTCCTTCCTGTGCTGGGACCCCAGGGCTGGATGCAGCACTGCAGGTGGGGTCTCAGCAGAGAGGGGCAGAGAGGCAGAATCCCCTCCCTGCCCTTCTGCCCATGGGGCTTTGGATGCAGCCCAGCACACGGGGGGTTTCTGGGCTGTAAATGCACACAGCCGGGACATGTCCAGCCTCTCACCTACCAGCACCCCAAAGTCTTTCTCAGTGGCTGCTCTGGATCTGCTCAACCCCCAGCCTGTGTTGAGACACTAAATAATGGGGTGAGGTGAACTTGAGCACTCTGGTGACAGTGGTCAGAACAACACATGGGAGCATGACCCTTGCACAGGCATCAGGTATCAATTGACCAATTCCAGACAGAAAACTTAATGTTGTTTACATGATTTACAGGACACCTAAGGAGGGGTTGAAAACTTTCGTCTCACTGTAGTATGAAAGTTATCACTTTCCACCATACTAAATAAAAATACAAAATAAACAATTCACATGGTTAATTAACAAAAGCAGATTTTCTGGTACAGTCTGTTATTTGTCTTAGGTAAACTGTTTCTTATATTTAACATACGTCCAGCACTACAGAAATGTGAAACATGTTGTGTCTCCTGACTGAAAGTGGAATTGGAATTATGTGAGGGGAGTTTAAGATGCTTCACCTCCATTAAAACATACCCTGCCTTTTTCTTCTCAATATCAAATAGAACTGCAAATATGAGGCTATTCAGCCTATTGAGTCATAAAACACAGGCATAAATCAAAGACAGATGAAGTAATGCCAGCACTTCTGAAGCATATCAACACTCCCTAAAGTATTCCTAACATAACCCTGTGCACTGTCAGATTCCAACCAAAATAAGAAAGGGGAAGTGGGAGGGCTAACGTTCACACACCATCAGTCCAAAGTTATTTAACACAATTGTTTTTGTAATTGCAGCTCCCTGGAAATGTTCAGTGTTCAATGGTCCTCAAAAATCAGACTTCCAACTGGTTGATGATAGGTTTTGTTAGATGCACATGCCAAGGCGGGAAATTCAGCTGCACACCTCAAGACCAGAGATTTTTTGGTACTGTCACAGGTTTTAGGGTGAAGAGGGTCTTAACAGGATCTAAGGTATTTTTCTTCTTCTTCTTCTTCTGAATTAGTAACGCATATGTAAGAGTTTAAGATGCTGAAACTCAATAACTGTTTTACACTGGGGTGAGAGAAAAATTGCAGTGACAATAGCAAATGCAATTTCTAAGAATGGTCTTAAGGAACTTCAAATTAGTCATTTATATACCATTACCCTTGATGAAATAGTTAGGTCTAACTGGATATCACAGACACAACAAAAATGAGGTTATCGAACATTGCAGATACCTTCTTTTTTATTCAATTAAAAATATTTACAGATCATCCCTCAATTTCTAATCAAGTTAAATGAGTTGACTTCAGGATTTATCAACAAGATTGGTGACATCCTCGCAGCTGAAATAGCAGAGAAATATTAGGACATTTTCTGCTATAGGGGACAGAGGACAAGAGTCCTGCTTAAGGGGTGGGGAGATAGTATCTTGGGACTGTAGAGATGAAGGAGCACATATCCCTTTTCCAGGGCCACAAATTGTCTCTACATCTGATGAATGGAGAAATCTCAGCAGGAATAAAAGAAAAAGTAGTGGACTGGTCCAGAGCTCCTCAAGGTTCTTCTGTATCCTGTAGCCCCTTCTAAATCCACACCTGACAATACAAAAATGACAAAACAGCGTGACAATTACAGGTTATTTTACAGAGGCTTCCTTTCTGCAGCAATGTAAAGTATTGCACTCAATAACTTTGTTGCCTCAGGAAATACTGCGCTGGGTAAAATCACATCCTCGGGAGAACAGAACTCTGTGTTCAAACACTAGATCTCACTCTATAAACGAGACAGTTCAGTGGCAGTGAAGAAAATTACAGTCCCTGTGTAGGAGCTCTATGAAAGAGCATGTTATGAATCTGAGGCTGGGACTGAGGAGCTCTGCTGACCCTGGCGAGCAGCCTGTTAGAGGCAACCGAGATCTCTATGGGGTCAGAGCCCAGCCTACAGCTTCTGCTTTTGACTTGGTGATAATACTCTGGAATATCATCTCTGCATGGTGAGGATGCTGATTCAATCTCCCTGTCAGATGGAACAACAGCAGCCATGGAGGCCAAAACATCTGGTCTGGGATGCCCAGTGGTGCCAGAGCTGCAATCTGTGAGCGCACACAGCCTGAGAGGCAACCCCAACACATGCACTCTCCAACAAAAGAGTCCCAAATAGGCCATGATATACACTTTGTTGGGCTAGTGCTTTAATAGCCATTACTCTTCCCAAAGTAGATCACACCTTTGTGTTACAGAGATGTGCCAAACCAATAGACTGTGAAAACGGGTCAAGCTCATAAGCACTCCCTAAACAATCTCTCCTGTTGCCTCCACAGTGAGACTGGCTACTGTGGTAAATGATCATATCAGCCAAGATATTCTTTCCCTTAATCAATCAGTTAAAATCTTCAACAGTAGTACAAAGCCATAGTAAAGAGATCAGAAAATCAAATCCATTACTGATTGGTACTGAAGTTTAACCAAGACAACTTTGCAAAGATATAAGCTGTGCAAACAAAGCTGTATCTAGCACCATCTCCTGCGTGCTGCCTGGGTAATCTGCATATTTAACAAAGATTCCTAGTATTCATGCCTGAAAGTTCATACCAAGGGAAACTGCAGCCAGATGGTTAGATGTCACAGTGGCTAAAAAACTGCTTTTAAAAAGGTAGTCTTGCAATTATTAATAGCCTGGTTCTTCAGATAATGTAAATCACTGAAGTGAATTGCACGGTTCTGATTTGCTCTGCCACGAAACCTAGCTGTGTGTGTTCAACCTTTATTCTCAAAAATGCTTGGCACAGATTGCTTGGATAACTCATTTTTGAGGGGGGAAGGGGGGAACAAAACATCCGTTTGCTGAAAGCCTTTAAGGATGTGACATATTCTGAAGCACTATAAAACATAACTACATGCTAACTAAAACTCCATATTTTTAAATAATATAGCTGGGAAGAAATATAACTCCAGCTTGAATGAGCATCCCACTACACAGTACATACAAGGCAGAGTTTCCAAAGGCACAAATGGCAGTGAGGCACCTCCCATTGAGAACTGGTGGTGACAGGTCGGGTCAGACATTCTGCACTCCCTCAGTATCCTAACAGAAAGATGCCAGAAAGCTTCTGAAGATAAAATGGCTGTCATAATTCTTTGCTGATCAAAGAAAAACTTACAGTTTAAGTTTCAGCTTAAATCTTAGCACTCGTAGAGTGGTTAAAAGATATTATACCTCTTCCCACCTGGTGGGCTCTTATGTTACAACATGCATGGCAGTAATGAAGACAGATTAATGCTATTTATTTGCTGACGCTGACAAGAGTAGCCTGTCTTTTTTTCCTGTATTTTATCATTAAAGTCTTGTTTTTCATCCTCAAATAGCCCCAAGACAATGCACTGTACTAATTATGTAACAACACCACCACCACAGAAAAAAAACCAACCAACCAAACAAACAAACATCAACAAAAAAAATCAACAATATGAATGGGCTGGATTAAATCAGCAAAAGGCGACAAATTCTATTCAGTGCTGACAATCTAGTCATAACTTAATTCTGAGATAGGAAACAATAGAAGTAGGTGGATCTGGATTTTTAGGAAGTTTTCCCCTCCTTGACTTAATTTTCAGGCATCCCTGTACATCAAGCACTATAGATAAAAACTGAAAACTGAAAAAGGAAAAAAACAACCCAAAACAATAAGAGCAAAGCTGGGTGTGTCATGCAGCATGGGAGCACATTGCACAGGGAGGCTGTCAAATCTGAAAATTAGTTTTTCACAGCCCATCTAGACTAAGACAGAGCTGACCTGATCCCACAGTGGCTACAGTCCAGCTTTGTGCTGGGGTTTTGACTAAAAAACCTTCAGTAGTCCCTTCCCAGTGATGTTTTGGTGATTTGACAATTCCATGAAAGTAGCTGTAAGACACTGTCCTGACTCAGGATGTGCTTGGGCGGTATAAACAGCAACAGGAGAATAAGTAATGCCACTGTGCCTTTATAATTTATCTGCAGCCTGAGACTTTCCCTGTCTACCAGTGGTGGTATAAGTCTAACTGAAACAAGCAGGCAAAACACCCCCCAATGAAAATAGTCATACTTTCAAGTACAGGTTTAATTACAATGGCAAAGATCATTGATTTTCACCCATGGAAACAAATTTACTCTGATGTTCGAGCTTATAAGACCCAGACCATAAGTATGAAATTCTTGGCTTGCTTCTTTTAAGTTCTTAATCTTCTTTCTTTCATGTGTTTTATTTTTCTTTTATTAAGAATTAATTAAAGGTATCAAGCTCATCTTTCTGACTGAAGTCAACCTCCTTTGCTTGGGTAAGTATAGGCAGTACTTACAGCTGTATGCAGTGTACAGTTTATTTTAAAACTATTTTTTATTTTAAAGGGTCACTGCCAAGGTGATTAGCATGAAATCTAAATGAGATTTCAACACACCACTTTCACTCTGATGTTGATTTAACTAGTAAAATCTGGCCAGCAATACCAGTTTTGAAAACCAGCCTTCAAAGCCTTGACTTGGCAAAAGGTTTCTTGAAGTCCAAGGAGATTATGTCTGCTGTGACACTCCTGTCAGCTGTCATTGTCCCTTCTTAGGAGAAGTTAATCAAATTTGCTCAGCCTGACCTCTGCTTCAGCCAGCCTGGACCTGTCTAAGGCTACACCTGCCTGGTGCTCCCCGCCAGGGTCCTGCTCACCGCTGCAGCCAGGCTTGGCTCCCTCCCAAACAGGGGTGCCAGGTCAGCTCCCCTCTGCCTGGCCTCTCATCTGCCTTCCCTGGCTGGCATGGAGTCCAGTCTTTCTGCATCTTCTGTCCATCCCTTTCCTTGTTTAACTTATGGATAATGGGCATTTCTGCTTTAGTTTTTCCTCTGTGTGACAGGGGGGTATGCATATCTTTTCCAAATTCAGTTTCATGATTATCCACAACCACTGGCTAAAATGAGGCTGCAGGGACTATGGGGAGAGGAGGAAGGAAGACTCCCCCCAGCACTGGTTTGTAAAATTTTCCTTTTATTTCAAATGTTTATTCAGCATTAACTTCATTTTCTTTTACTCAGATCAAGTGCATTTATTATGTGGAGGGCTGGTAGTGATGTTTTTAATTAAGGTTGTCTAATAATTTCCTTCATAACATTTGGTTTTCAGTATAGTTTATAACCCCAGGAATGTTAATCATTCTGGGCTAAATTTTGCATCCTTTGTTTTTGCCTAAAGTGGAATTAAATATGAGATCATCAGCTACCCTGCTCCCGCATCCTATTTTTCTTCCCCAAAATATTCTCTTGTTTTAATAAAGTGCAGTAGTCTGGGAGCCAGATGATCATAAATTGCACTTTCATAATTTTTACTCCATAATGCTAATAATTCTGTGCAATTGTATCTGTAATCAAGCAAGGTGTTACACATTTTTTGCATAGAAAGCAGAAAACCATCAGTCCATCAGCTTAATCAGTGAAGTAATGGAGGTTTTCAAAGATTGTGCAAGGTCACCAGTGCAAACTGGGATTAAAACTTCATGGAAGAAATGTGATGTTATCTGCCACACACAATGCCTCTAGACCACTTGCTTTTGCAAAATATTAAGCAGAAGAAGCCAAGACTTAAAAAAACTTGTGTAGCCATCAGGCTTTTACACAGATAGCAGAGGATGTCATGATTACCATATAACACATCAGAGACTCACAGTTGGGATGGGGCTACTAGGCTTTTCCAGCACTCATGATAGTTCACTGAAAGCCTAAAAGCAAGGTTGCCAGATCAGCATGGGGAGTAGCACATAATTTCTAAAGTTTTAAATGAAAAGTTATTTGATTAATAAAAAAAAATAGAAGTTGAATTTCCAAATTTCCATTTTACTGAACATTTCAGTAGCAATGCTGAGCTGGAGTCTTGATGACCTTTTCCTTTTCCCTTTCCATTCCCCGCTTCCTTGGTTCCTCTTTCCTTTCTTTACAAGGTTGAGATTACATGCAAAATGGAAATTCAAGACTTGCAATAAATTCTCACTCTTACAGTTTCTTCACTCTGTCCCCTTTGGGAAGAAGACTGCTCTCAAAGACTCTCCGGGGCCTGTAAGATTCACTGCACTCTGGGGCAGACACAAACAGACACAGCCCCTAGGGCTGCTCAGCACCAGTAATCAGGGTGTGAGTTCCAGTAGAACTGTTCAGTTCTCAGAACTCCAACAGTGAGGCTGCTCTCCTTTATTCTATTTACTTCTGATGTCTTCAACAAATTGGCAGAAAGGTTTTCAAGCCTAGCCTATACTCTTCCAGTACCCACCAATTCAAAGCATGTATCTCACACATTTTCTCCTTCACGATTCAGGTGCTCAGAGGTCTGAAGCGACACAAGTAGTTCAGCCCACATTGAGCATTTCTGCCCTTAGTGGCGAAGCAGAAGAGTGTGCAGCTGTGGCCCAATCCCGTTTGCCTCAGCCACAAAGCAGTTCATTGAAGTTACTCTTAAAGCACACAGGCTTTGCCTATTGCGAGAAAAGCTGCCTTCACCTTTGGCACTGAATGCAAGATCACTCACTTTCCTGCTTCTTCAATAATGCTTAAGTCCAACGGATAAGGAAGACAGCCTGACTCTAAAGTTCTCCTATTCTGTGAGGTTAACCTTCACTTTAATCCTCATACTTTCCATTCATTTTTGTGTGTGTGAATATATCAGGTCACAATCTTCAGCAGCAGAAAGGGAAGGGATGAAAACCATTGTTGGACAAGAATGCTAATTCTGAGAGCGAGCATCAAAAGGTTGAGTCAGCCTGTGCCACATTGTGAGAGTTCAGCAATGCTCCATTCATTTGTGTGACAAGCTTCATTATGAGGAAGCTTTTTAAAAGCAATTCATTCCAAGGAAGCTTTGGATACAGTTCCAAAAGCAGAAAATAAAACCTAGGAGAACAGGGGAAAGCAAAAAGAGCAGGCAGAAGAATCAAGCAGGAAGTCATACAGAAATCAGCTCTTTTGCAAGTTCATTTTTTCATTACGTTTGACATTGTTTGGGAGACAGAACTGCTCTGCACACTTGTGGCCTCAGGCAGTGAAGCTGGAATAAGATATTTCAAGAGCTGCAGAACACACACACATAGCTGTATAGCACAGAAAATATATAAAAAAGGAATTAAGAAGATCGTGATGCTAACTTGCTCCAGAATTACATCAGCCAAGGTAGTCTATTTTGAAGTAGAAAATTGCACATAGTTCTAACTATTTTGCCACTTATTTTGACCTTTGGATAGTGATAAAAAGAAGTGGTATCTAAAGTTCAGCTGAAAAATAAACGTCAAACCCAATACAAAGATATTAGATAGATTTCCAGATGAAAACAAGCAGTATCTGGAAGTTGTGTGTGATTTTCTGAGATGAGAGATACCATCAGCAACATTTCTGATCATCCAGTTAGAAAAATATATAACTTGATGAAGCCCTATGGGTTCTAGCAACATTTGTGACAGTCATTTTTAAGTTAATCTCACCATCACCAAGAAATTAAAAGAAAACAAAGTGTTTTGTGCTCCCTCTGCTGTTCTGGAGCAGCAGGTAGCTGACAAATGCTATATCCAGAGCTCTGCTGTTTGATATAATTCAGTGACAAAGAAGCAGAAGTAGCAAACTCTTACTTTCAGCACATTTTTTTATGCTGCTGGTTTTGCTATTTGCTAAACAAGCGAACTAGAAAGGCAAAATGTATTTTACTTCCCCTTTGGAAGAAAAGTCCATTTCTCTTGTTGAGATTGATTGGAAAATAATTTCTAATATTTGTTGAACTGCAAAGACCCTTGCAAAAATCACATCCTGACCAGTGTTTGGGGAAAGGCTGTGAGACTGAGTGGCAAATTGAATTGGCAAACTCTCTCCAAATACTTGTTGCTATTAAGATTTTTAGTCTTAGTTTAAACTAATGATTGATTAGGCCTCAGCTAGACTTATTAGCCAAGCAGAATTGAGGACTTAACTCAGATGTTCAGAGAATCTAAATACAAAACACTTCTTATTAAAAAATAATTTGAAAGAATATAATAAATAAAATAGTGTTTTCATAAAAGGAAATTTTTACTCATTGGGTTTGCAGGAAAATACAAGTGAGTTTGAGAAAGGCTAGTGTTAAGTGATAAGTGTTCAAGACCAGGCTGGATGGAGCCCTTAATATCCTGGTTTAGTCCATGGGAGTAGCATTGGAACTAGATGATCTTTAAAGCCTCTGCCAAACCAAGCCATTCCATGATTCTCTGGTGGTCTGGCTTTGGTGCAAACAAAGTTTTTTCTGTTCTACACAGCATCCACAGGTTCTCTGTATTCCTCTCACACAGCAATGGTACTTCTGCTGCAGTTCCTACAGGAAGAAGAAAGAGTGATGTCAGAGTAGAGGGTGACCTCATTAGTCTTTTTGTTAAAAACGAAAAGAGATCAGAAATCCAATCGGACTTCTGTGAGCTAGATTTGACTCTCAACTTTCAGAAGAACAGAAACTGACCTCCCTCACATAAAAATTGTATTGGTAGATTTTTTATATCTGATTAAAGATGGGTTTTGGTTCCAGCACTAACTCAAGAGAAAACAGGCATTGTAAATACAAAGTGGAATAAGGAAAGTACATGCACAAACAGCAGTGACATATCCCAGCATTCTTACTGGGAACTTGTAGTATTCTAAAGCACCAAAATAACAAGCATCTTGGTATTTGAATACATTCTTATGGCCCTAAAGCTATAAAATAATACTCCTCTACCAGTACATACATAATTGTACTCCTTTGTCCTTTTTTTCTACTATGTTACTACTTCTGCTTTGAAACTGCACTCATGCAATCCTTCTACATGGGCCACAGTTGCAGAGATCAACTGGGGAGTTCTCCCTTGGTGGCATAACCGAAAACCAACCTCATCCCCAGGCAGATACAAGGCCCCCAAGGACAACAGGATCACACTAGCAGAGCACCTGTGTAAACAACTGGAGAACCAGACCACCTTCTTGGTGCATCCCACAGTTCTGAACTTATCATTCTCTTCATCATTTATAGAATTGCTCTTAAAAGCAATTTCAGAGGGATATAAAATATCTTCCTTCAGCAAAGAAACTTGCATAACAAGTTGTGAGAAAATTCCACTGGCCTTTTGATTAACTCTCAGGAACAGAACTTGTCAACATAATGAAGCATGGCACATCATCAGGACGCTGCATGCATCTGTAGAACTGTCAAACAGCACAGTTTCATGAAGTATGAATAGTGTGCATTATGGAAAAATATTTAAGTTTTGTTTCAACCTCACCTACCAACCCACCACCCCTAGGGTAGAGATGCTTCTATATCCAAGATTGCACAGTTTTGAAAGTCACATAAAATATTATGGCATGAATAACTGTAAAAGCATCAAACTCAGACTTCTCTTTGTTGGAAAGAGTAGGTAAATTCTAGTATAGTATACTCTAAGAAAAATTAATTCTTACTTTAAAATAAAATGGACAAGGAATAACAAAAAATTAGCTACTTACATTACTAATTTGATTCAATTTTATAAGAGAAAGGTAGGATCAGGGAACATTTTCCTTGTGATTCACTGAAAAATGTGTTTTTAATGGGACATATATGCTTAAATGTTCTGGAGAGTTCAGGGTGATGATGTACATCTGTGTCCTATTTCTCTCCGTGAAAATTACAACATCTATGAGTTATGTTTATAACATCCCAAAGCCAGAGAGAGAGATCAGATCAGGCAGCATTAGGGTCTAATTTTAGAATGCTCCCAGTTGTCTGATAATCATTTATACATGCTACTATGCTTTCTTATGAACTGTAACTAATTATTGGTAATGTATTACAGGAAAAAAAAACCTTCCTCATTTCTGCAGTGACTTTTGAACAGCTAGAGCCAGTAGAAAGGAACCTTAGCTTCTGGAGAAACAGCTTTAATTCCAGGACTAAGATTCAGCTCAGGTCTTAACACAGGTGATGAAAGTTGCCTCACAGGGTCTGGACCAGCTCCTGGCCCATTCTCCCCAGGGGACTGCAGAGTCTGTAACCTTCACAGACACTTTTCAGCCATCCTTCCCTTCTTTCAGTACCACTTTCAATCTGGTTTGGAACCCTGCTCCCAACTTTTTTTCCCTTCTATGAAATGCCATATATAAAAATCCTCTGGTTCCACACTTGATCTTTTTCTAGTCACTTTTGCCTCATCAGACATCATTATTTTTGATGAAAATGTCCTTTGTTGTCTTGAAGACTCTATATTTGGCCTTAACATCACCCCAAAATTATGCAATGAGCCGTTTTAATGAGAAAAGTCTGTACCAAATAGGCAACAGAGTTGCTAATATCTCATTCTTAGCATTGTCAAAATAGTCATCGGGGCTATGTAAAGATTTGGAATTAATTATTTTGAAGAGGTTTCTCTTCTGAAATTTTCAAGTGTCCTCATCAAGAGTTGAGTAACATATTGTTATATCATTATCTGAATTTCATTTTCTTAGAAAAAAAAATCACACAACTGGAATAATAATAAGCAAAACTAAAGGAAGAAAAAAACCCCAAGAAACAAAACAACCACCAAACCACAACTGTATAGACAGCAGGCATTAAGGGTCTTTTTCAAACGAAACAATCAGACCAATTTCATTCCTCTTGTACCTAACCTACAATAAGTGGAAAGAAAACGTAAACACCAACCTGAAATGCTGCAGAAGAATTACGAGGCTGGTGATACTTGATCTCTGTGCCCAGTTATTTTCTACATATCAATTCCTGCACAGCATGGTCTGCTTGAGAGGTGTGAAAGATCAACAGCTGTAAAAACAGCGATAGCTGCACTGAAGTTTCACACCTGCATGCAGAGACTTCTTCATCAACTACATGAACTTTGTCCTTTAACTACAAGGCAAAGGGGCTTTTTAAGTGTCATGCTGCTGTTTCCTTAGTAAACAATGGGCATAATTAAAGCTATTATGTATCCTTCAGGCAAAAGGGTACCAGTATCAAACTGAAAAAAATATGGCTTATGATTTAACTGACTAGATTTGTAATTTTTCTACTGTAGATGATAAAACACTACCAAATAAATAGAAAAAAAAAGTGGTAGCAAATTTTTATTATTGCATGGAAAATGGCTACAATACTCAGCTGCAAATGCAGTTCATAGTGAAGTGTTATTAATACACAGACTTTTGACAAGAAAAGTTTAATTTAATACAGCATAATGTTTCACTGGATTGCAGTGCATTTAGTAAACACAGCTACCTCCAGACCTGAAATAACTTTAGCTACAGCAAAAAACATGAGTTAGCAGAAATATTTTGAAACTGTGACTTTAAAACTAGAAGTCCGTGATAGAGTAACTTGCTGTTCTCAAAGGATACTAAGAAGTAGAAGGAAAAGAGGTGTAATTTATCATTCTCTATTTTTTTTTTTTTCAGTAGAAACATGGTGCTGACTGGAGGAATTTAGTTTGGGTTTTCTTTATTTTCCAAAGCCATCAACTATGTAAATGATACAGACCATATTGATAAATGGTTAAAATGAAATGGAACAAGCTCAAAAAGAGGAATCCGTGGCAACAGCTGTCCAAAACAGAATATCTTCATCTTTCATTTAGAAACCTCGAGCAGGTTGAGTGAGTTATTCCATGCTGCAGAAATGCCTTTGGGATGTGCTCCTACTGGCATTCTTGTACCACCTGCTTGGGAAGTACTGTGCCATGGGCCTTAGCATTTGCACAGACTTCTGTAAGAGGGAAATGTCAGCTTCCATCTGATGTCTCAGTTTGTAGCTACAAAAGCTGTGGCCAGGCTTACGGAGGCAAGATACACACACACACAGAGGGCTCTGTGACTCTTATTTCAGGGAGGCTGGAATCTGAATCTTGGCTTTTCCATCCAGCAAAGTGATTATATGGTGAATGAACAGTAGATTTCATGCATATGAAATAGGACCTATTCTATACTAGCTACTAAATGGGTCTCCAAGAACATTGCCCCCTCAACTTCAGCCTTTAAGGGTTTCAAAGCTTCCTACTAGAAACACTTTTTTAACCCAAAAATCTATTCAGTTATTGATATCTTTTCCTTTTAAAAATATTTCCCATGTCATGGCTGAAATGATTTATATAATGATAGACCTTATGTTCTCCCCCTGCTCTTTTTATAAACAATATTTTTACATCTCGGTGGAAGTGGTCTGAAAAAAGTTTTATGTAGAGTGGTTAGGCTGGGGAATGAGTAGAGATAAGGTATCTGGAGAATAAAACTAACTGCACCCTACAGGTTATAGAATAACAATAATATATAAAAGAAATAAGCACTGAAAATTGGAGTGGCTAACAGAACTGAAATTGAAACTTAACACTTTAGGTAGAAAAAATGTGTACAATAATCATGTATTGTGAGGGCACTATACTAAACTGCTATGGTAAATACATTTCTTGGAAGCAGGTCATTGGTGAAAAAAATAACTTTCCATTTTGGTTTTTACATTATTTTTGACGAAAAAAGTCATTCCTTTAATGAAGATTATCCTATAAGGAAGGTCACCAAAACTGATATATATACCAGTGTTTTACTGACATGGGACTGGTTCTTTCACCACAGGAAATATTTTGCCTATGTAACAGAAATATTTGGTCTGCTTACTCTTTCATACATCTGCACCACATCTTATTCAGGACAGCTACTAGTGTGTACCCAGTGCTACTGAGTGTTGTAGACAATTGCATTTCTATCACTAAAGAGATGTTACTTCCTTCTCAGAGCAGTAGGCAGTAACAACTGAGAGATTAAGAATCAGTATTTTAACTGCATCAGTATTTCAGAAGTCTTTACGATCTCTTTTGAGTACCCCTGACAGGATACAAAGTTCAACATTCAGGCATGCAGTCAGGCAATCCTCTAAATAGTGAATGTTTGTTAGGTATAGAATCATAGAATTATTTAGGTTGGAAAACACCTGTAAGATCGAGTCCAACCATAAGTCTAACAGTGCCAAGTCCAACACTAAACCATGTCCTCAAGTGCCACATCTGCACCTCTTTTAAATACCTTCAAGGTTGATAACTCTACCACTTCCCTGGGCAGACTCTTCCAGTGCTTGACAACTCTTTCTGTGAAGCATTTTCCCATAAAATCGGACTTAAATCTTCTTTGGCACAACTTGAGGTGATTTCCTCTTGTCCTATTACTTGCTACCTGGGAGAACAGACTCAGCCCCACCTGGCTACATCCTCCTTTCAAAGAGTTGTAGAGAAAGTTAAGGTCCACCTTCAGCCTCCTTTTCTCCAGGCTAAGCCCCCCAGCTCCCTCAGCTGCTCCTCATCAGATTTGTGTTCCAGAACCTTCCCCACCTCCTTTCCCTTCTCTGGACCTCCACGTCCCTCACCTTAATGTCTTTCTTGTGAGGTGCCCAGATTCAAGGTGCTGCCCCGGCAGTGCCAAGGATGGTAGACAAAAAAGCAGAGCAAATAACAGAAAGGGAAGCCTGAATACATTTGAATACCTCAAAACCCCAAACAACAAAACACAAGTCCTCCCAGCAAGACATAAGCTACCACAATAGAAGACAGTTTCTAAGCTTTATACTTTATTGCAGAGAGCATGGGAGCAGATCCATCCTAGTAACTACTTACTTAATTGTAAGGTTTTCTTGCTGTTTATGCCAATACACTTACAGCAGCTCACTTAAACGACATTCACTCTGAAAAATTAAGCCCTGTTGCTACATTTCAATCTTAAGAATTTATTTTATTGACAGAAGTTAGAAGGACACAGGAAACAAACACTTGAAAGTAGACACAAGCTGTCTGTGCCTGGCTTACTTTACAGCTCTAAGATTTTCTTTTTGCATATACCGTAAGCCTGTAAATTCTGTATTCCAAGATTCCTAGAAATAATTTCCAAGTACCTGAGCATTTTTCTAAGATTCTGGTTACTTCTAGGTAGCTGGCAGCTCTGGTTTATTACATTCAAGAAATAAACAAAGCAGTTTTAAACAACATCATTTTAAAGACAAATTACCTTTCTGAATCTCCAAAGAAGCAATCTCACTCAGACACAGGAAGATCTATTATCCTCTCATCCCTAGGCACAACTTCCATTAAAGCAGATCAAGGAGGGAATACATTTTCTAGTATTTAGATTTTTAAAACTATCCCAAATAAGACCTGTGGAGAATATTAAGGCCATTTTAATGGACAAGCTGTTAAAAAAGAGATCAAAGCACATACATTTTATTGAGCAGAAACAGCAATATATGACACACAGGTTGCTACATTGGCACAACTCTGTTTTACTAACTTCAGTGTATTACCCTTGTTCAACTCAGGGTGTAAGACTAGGGTCCACTGCAGAAGACCAGCATGGGTCTCATTGTGGGATCTCTGCAGTTAACTATAAAAATCATGGAAAACCATGAGACATAGAGTTGTCAGGAGGAACAATATCCCATTCTCCTTGTAGATAACCTTTATTTAATGCCCGTTAACTTGTGTCTGCTTCAGAATCCATTACCTAGAAATTTTAACTTCAGTGACACAGTGAAAACGAATATTGGGATAACATAGAATTTTTTCTCTTTCCACCCTGGAAGCCACAAATGTTACTTTGTGTTTTTGTATGCAATAGCTCACAATCAGCTTCAGACAGAAGTAATTGGAACAGGTGGGAACTTCAAACATGTATGACCACCAATTTGTACCCCAGCAAATGTTGACTTAATTTAGAAACATTCAGTGAAAAATAAAATAATATCACCTCCTGCTTTTCTCACTTTTTAATGTGCTCCTGGAACAACCAGCAATGTATATACATACATAATACACAAATATACCCTGCATACTCTGTGTAATCTCTGTGCACTACTTCTTCTAAGAAGTGAACAAAGACCATTCAGTACTCTAAGCCTGACAGATATTCTCAGCACCCCAGAGTAAATGCCCTCCATGTGTTCCATTTATTTTGGAGTGGAGCCAGATAAAACACTCAAAGCTTAAGTTCGTATTTTTCTCCAAATGCTTCTGTATTCTTTTACGCTGTTATAAAGAAAAAAAATACATTGTGTAGTGTCCTATTAATACTATGGGTTTATTGTTCACAGACAGATTGAAAAGTGTCTGGGAATAAATCAAAATAAAGATTTTTTACCAAGTCACTGAAATCTAAACATTTTTTTTGCTACAACTTTATACTTGACATATAGAGTATTTATTTTATATAATATCAGTGTTCAAGCACTTTTATCCCTTCCTTCTGTTACCATGTTTGAGAAGGGGCAACAAAGCCCAATGTGTTCTAACTTTTGACCAGCTTCCTTTGTGTTTATAGTATTTCATGCCATACATTTTGGGTCTGAATGTACTATTCAGAAGGAATATTAGGTCCCATCCTACTGATACTTCTGTCCTTTGGCTCAACCAATTATATTACCTTCTGTGATGGATAGACTTGACTCCTCAACCAAGCTAGGAGCAGTTTGGTGCAAACTCCAAAGGAGGCAAAGGGCTGAGCTGTAACCAGGCCAAGAACTTCTCCAGTTCCAATCTGTTTTCTGAAAACCCTCTCAGGAGCAGAGTGACACAGTGAGCACCAATGCAGATGAGCCTGGAACATGATCATGCGATTAGCACATAAATAGCCGGTGCTTTTTCCTAGACTCATTGATCAAGGAACAAAGAAACTCGTGGGAACAAGGAGTCTCATGCATACCTTTTCCACCGCATGTAATTTGACTACAAGCCAACCATTTTATTCCATAATTATGACGATCTAAGAGAGCCTTCTTCGAGCTCTCCCTGCTAAGCAGCCTGGCTGCACCAATGATCTCCCTTTGAGCTGGGACACTGCTCAAAGTTGCTCCTTGAGGCAGAGAGATCTTTTGCCAACACCAAATCTTTGGTAAATGACCAATACAATTGATAACCTTGTATCGTAGTGCACAACGATTTTGTCTTTATCTAATTTTGATTTTTGTCTTGTTCAAATGATTGTGCAATATAGTAATGGTAAGATCGCCACTGAACTTTGTAAAGCTGTAACAACATCATATTTCAATTTTCAAAACAATTTGTGACATGAATAATTACATATAATATCAATTGGTTATTTCTTAGGTGAAATGTCTTTAGCTTAGCCGTTTTAAAAAAATTCACATAAAAAATTGTTTCCCCAGAACTAGATGGCAAGAAGGAAAACAATCAATTTCCTTTCTAACCATTTCCAAGCCTGATTCTTAATAGCTTCTGTGTTAGAGAATAGACCTCTTTCTCCAACTCTAACAATGACAACAATCTCTTTTACAAGAGAATTTTCTTTCTTCCAACCCAAAGAACAGGGCAGATTTATCTCTTTATTTTCTGACTCTCTACTTCTATATTGTGATTGTAGGAAGTACAGCAAAATATTGCTTATGCAGACCAAAGCCATTCCCACTTTACTCCCAGTTCAGCACAGCAGTGGGATTAGTAGCTGTTCCGTTTGTACCTACACAGGAATAGATGGGATTGCCATGTTACCACCCAACAGCAAGTAATCAGAAAAAAAAGATTTCCAGTTTCTAATGTCAATAGTGATTTTTTTTGTCCAGTCTCTAGGCAAGTCAGTGGTTGGTACGTAGGAATGTGCATACTTGCTCTACACTGTGAAGTGCAAAGGACTTGTGAAAACTTATTTGCATAGGCTCATTATGCTTGTCTGATTTTGTAGTAATTCTGTGAACTAAGTAAAGTTATTTTGGTAAAACTCTCCCCAAGAATATTAAAATATGAGCAACTGTACCATTTGGTACAATTCTTTATCTGAATAAGTCCAATTAACATATCATAAAATATTCCCCTACTTTATCATGTGCTGTTACTTCTACATTATTTTCTTCATTGCACCATTCAAGAAAAAAGTACCTGCCATATGAACAGCAAAATTAGAGACCTGAGCTGTAGGGTTCTTTCTGGTAATTTCTGTGCTGTTTATGTTTGTCTTTTCTTTTTCTCCTAGTACATGCAGTGACAGAAAAGACAGACGAGATTTAAACGAGAACGGATTGCCACAAGTAAAATATTATCCTCATTTATAACTGGAGAGTACTGACTATTCTGCAGTGCTGGTGTCTATTTCAGATAAAAACATATAGCTGAAAATATAGCATTTACAAATATGTCTAAAGTGCTTTGAAATTGTAATATGTATACTTTTGCCTCCTAAGTGATTTAAGGGTGTTGAAAAACTCTTAAGAGATCTTTCATATAAGAACAAATGATGGTTAGTTGAAATGTCCTCATTGCTTGAAGTCAGGCATTATTTACTGTTATAGATACCCTGACAAAATGTTGTGCTTCTTGCATGATTTCTGTTGACAACAACGAACTTTTGCTTACACATTTCTCAAAAATGCCCCAGCAGCTACAACATAAAGGCTTTCACTGTAAGAGAAGCCTTGTGAAGAAATACATGTTTAATTGGCCAACCAGAAAAACTTATTGTTGCAGAGCAATCCATAAGAAAACATTTTCATCATCCTTGGTCATACAGAAGAATACAAGAAAGCTGGTGATGCAGGACTTGGTGTTATTTCTTATTACCATTGAAACAGTGTCCAAAGTCCAAAGACAAATCACTCACTAAAGAACTGGCCTTTTTCCTCGTGCCACTCCTGGAGCTAAGATGAGGAAGATCTCATAGCCTCAGTGTTCCCGTTCTCAATACAGGGGAGCAGAGCCACTCTGCGTTCATCAGCAGAAAGAAATTATACACCTCCTTCTCCAGTACTGCTACCTAACATAAATATGCAGAAACTCATTATTAATTATATTAATCACACTCATTTTTGGCTTTGTATTATATGCACTGTGCTAAAGTGAATCCATTTCTTGTAGTCCCATTTTCTGACTTGAGTTCTCTGGCATTTTTTTCCTTTGTTGCAATATGATCCTTCACATTAAAGAGGGCTTCAGCCTTCTTTAAAGAGAGCGAAATGCTAGCTACTTTCATAAATAGAAATACTTCAATTCTTCTTTGACTCTTTTGCACCTCTGTAACATGCTGGAATTTCATTTAGTAGACCGTCTCCCTATAAAAACATATAATTTGACAACCTTGATGCAGACTTTTCTTCTGTTTATGTGAAATATGCAGCTTTTTCACCTACGCATTTTAACCCAGACTCTACATTCTTTACCATCATTCTTTGGTTCATAAGCTTAAAAAACTCCTCTTTAGATCTATTTCCCTGCTGTCATATTTTCCTTTAGATATATTCTGAAGAAAGCTTCTTTTTGTGAATTGAAAAATGTCATTGCACGCTTTGTACTGTCTAATTTTTCATCTTATTAATACCAATAATACAATGCATTTGAACACTGCAATATTTTCATAAGATTCATTGGGGGTCTACCTTTTTCCAGCACTACTCTAATGTTCAGATAATGAAGCGTGGGGTCTGAAATAGATAGCCTGCTGACCACCTGAACCCAGAAAGATTAAAATGTATGATTCAAAGCTGTTTGAGGGCTACACCTTCTGGAAGAAAGATTCCTGTAGTGCTCTATCATTAACATCTAGACACTTCATACTGGAAAACTCTGATGAAAGCAGAAATTCAATTGCTTCACACAGCCAAAAATACACATTCAGGCAAAATGCTAGGGGCAGCAGTAAGGGTTATTGAGATACACTTATACTATCAATTAAGCTATTTGAAGACATTTCTTTTTCTTCTGTAAAGACTAAACATTTAGTCTTTAGCTTAGAAATGAACAAGTAACTGAAGCAAAATACCACCTCCGTTATTTCTTGTAAAAGAGGCAGAAAATGGCACTGGCAAATATCAAACGAGAACAAAAGCAATATGATGTTGATAAAGCTTCCTATGAAATTTTAGCCTCCGGAAATTAGGTGACAAGAAAAAGGAATAATTAATGAATGGGAATATGTCCAGTAAAAAGATCAACTAGAGTAAATACATTGTTATCAGAAATTATTTTTTGCAAACATACCCATGATAGACAGGGAACTGCAGGGGATTTTCAAAATTTCAAATGGCAGGTTTTACGAGAGGTATGAAGTAGGTGGAAAGCACAAACGATTCAACAACAGTTGTTTTCATCAAAATCATCTTTAGTAGTGAAAGTTGTCAAAAACATCGGAAGCAGAAAATTTTGTGCATGTCTAATTACTTTGCAGTAGCTGTAATCAGCGGGTTTCGAGGTGATACCTTGGCTTTGGTTACTTTGAAATTCTTAGAAGTTAAAACTGTGTCCTGTATCATAGCCTAGGTATTTCCTACAGACTGTCAGAAGAAATCTTCAGTCTCTTCCAACAGTCAATGCCAAAAAACTCTTGGCTCTTTGTCCAGTGGTTTATTGACTTTGCTGAGGTTGAGGCTTTACTGGCTTTTCAAAATAAAATTTTAAAACAGCTGACCAAGCGCAGGACCTGTACTACTTTAAAGGACATATTTGATTATCAAAACACTACAACATTAATGATATTTTATTCCAAATGTAACTGCCCTTTGTTACGTTAAATATGCTTTGTATCTCTTGTCTTCTCACATCAAACACACATTGTGAGTGCAAAGTGCAATCTTTCTAGCTTACTTCCTCAGTGTTGTGTGTTGCACAAACTCTCTGCTGAGGATCATTTACGGTACCTGGAAGCCCTGAGAATTTGCTTCTGTATGGAATATGGCTGTCAAGTCAGAGTCATCTGCACTTCAGAGGAATATAAAGTGGTAAAAATCAAATTCTGTTTGACACCTTGATCATGCCTTGAGGCTACAAATCTGATGGGTTTTGATTAGTGCAGAACATTGTGGTTGTGAGAACAGGTGGAATATGACAATTCAAGATGTTCCTAAAATGTAGTAAAAGATAAATAGACTTCAGTGTCTTTGACAGGTACTTCTAAGAGACAACTACAACCACACTTCAGTCTCAAAGGCTTTTTGGCCATGAATGAAACTTTTGGTAATCCGTAGACATTGTGACAAATCATCATCTATACTGCATTATTTTTAGGCACACTGGAGTTCAACCTACCCTTTCTGCTCTATGGGCTATTGGAAGACTTCATAGGCAATTGCAAAGTTGGATGGGTTGCTGTTTATCTTGCTGTGAAGTGGAGTCTTCTCACATAGCAAATCATCTTACAAGGTGTTAACGTTTCCCGTTCCCACTCATCAAAACACTTACCGCGAAACAGATGCACCAAAGACGAATCAAGTTTGAACTCATACTTTCTTTACCAGGCTTCACTTTCAACAGATCTATGTAGATCTGTGTAGATACAATTCAGATAAGAAGATAAAGCTGAGCTGACCAAGGAACACCAACCTTCTGTCCTCTAAGTATAGCTTAAGTAAAGTAATCAGTGTACTTTTCTCTCCTATATACTGAAACTATGTGGTATTATGCTCTGACCAATCAAAAGGAGGGGATATCAAGATTTTTTCTATTTTTATTAACTGTTCAAGGCCCCAGGAGTTATTCCGTCCTACAGCATCACTGCAGAAGTTAAATGTCCTGTATGTAGGAGTTTTCATCAGAGTAGAAACTCTCTTTACATGCAGAGCCACCAAAGGAAGACCATGCTAAAAGATGGGGGAGGAAAGGAAAACAGTACAAAAACATGCAGTTGGCCAGATTTCAAGGCAAAAAAATATGCTTATGGGTAAAAGAAAACCAAAAGTAACACCCAAGTTTGCTACCACCATCTAATATTCTCCTCCTATTTGCAATAATACATCTTAAGACAGACAAAAGATTGATTTACCATAGCTGAACTGTGCTTGCTTCCTTAGAAGCATTTGTCCTGTTAATCCTCATAAGCACTTAACGGTCCAAAACAATCATTATTGCCAGGTACATTACTACATTTTTACCAGAAAGAATCCTTTCAGTTGTGAATCTGCCAGGAATTTTAGCAAAAAATATTTGTCTAGGAAAGACCATAAATTAAAGCACCTCCTTTTCACTGCTATAATTCAGTAGGAATGTCTTTCTCCAAAGCATAATGAGTACTCATGGTCTTTTATCACTATTAGAATAAAGAGAAGTAATTTGACAGGTCTGCCTTCAGTTTTCTTCCCACTTATTTTATAACAAAACAGCTCCTTTGACTTCACTGAGATTGCTTCTGCTTTGTAAGAGATTTTGAAAATAGTCATATCCAAATTATTTTATTTCAACAATGTCGTCATTTTTCTTACACATTTAATGAAATCCTGAAGAAACTGTGAATGGAACCAGTCTTGGTTTGCATGTGCTCCTTTGAACTGAAAAGCCAAGCTATATGCAGTGTAGCCTCCTTTGATGGCTTGAAAGAATGGGTACAATTTAGGGCTGCTTTTTGGAAGACATCTCTATAACTTTTTTAAGGCCTTTCATTAGTACTAAGCAATCCTTTAATCAGTGCCTTCTGTCCTTTCATGTAGGTAAAAAAATTCATCCAAGGATCTGGGTGAGGACAAAGACTGGCTTTTGCCAGCTCTGTAGTTACATGCCTGCATAATTTCACTGCTTTGCAGCTTTGTACACATGCACCAAGAGAGAAGAAAATACACATACAGGAGGTACTGCAACCAATGTCAGATCCCAAATATACCCAGCCACCTCAAGTGTCCGCACAGAGATAAGAAACTTTACAGAATATGTTCAGTGCTGTTTGCTAACTACATTCAGGCTTGATTAGTACATATATGTGGTACTATTGGTATGAATCAAACTGTAAGAGGGCTGGATATTAGTGCTGAAGCATTTAATTTTAATATAAAGGGAAAAGGCTTACCTGGGAACTCTGTATGCAAAAAGCTGTGTTGAGAAACAGACTGCAGTCAGCATCCCTGAGAGAGCACACGGATGATCTGTGCCTGTCCATGACATGGAGGCTCCCAAAGGAGTCTCCCTGTGATCCCCTTGTGCATTCAGGCAGGTGCTGTTGCAAATTTCCCCCACTTTAAAAAGATGTGATTTTTTCAGCAGGCAAATCATCATTCTGTCTTTTCATACCAAATTATACCAACCACCTAGGCCAAACACATTATACGGATGAAATTAGGAGAAAACCCCATAATTTGTCCAGCTTTTGTGGGGACTGCTTATAAAAATTTTAAGCCTAACATAATACAATCACTATTTTCTTTCTATTGCTTTATGAGAAGACTCTCAAACAAAGCAGAGCTGCTGAAATTTCTTGTCTACAATCATTCCAGATAAATCAAATAAATTACATGGCCAAGAGGTTACACAAATTATTTAAACATGTGAGTTAAATCTTATGGGACACATAAACATTTCTCAATGATGAAACATAACAATAAGAGTTTTCTTTGTGGAGGTTATACTGAGGTTCTCTTGGATTCTTTATATATAAAACCATAAAAAGTGATTCCTGGGATATATATACTAAATGAGGTTCCCGCCACTCCTTACTCGTAGCTAATATTTCACTAAAATCTAATAACATTGTAGCTATAAACAAAACAATATTCTCTATACAGGGATATGTTGAATGCTTATTAAAGCACTGAAAAAAATAGTATCTGGTAATTTGACACAAAAAATAATATAATGGAATATGAGCTACATATTATAATTTCTTTGAAGCATTACCTGTCTATTTTTCAGTGTCTGTGTGT
The DNA here is from genome assembly GCA_013398175.1 of Climacteris rufus. Classification (NCBI taxonomy): domain Eukaryota; kingdom Metazoa; phylum Chordata; class Aves; order Passeriformes; family Climacteridae; genus Climacteris; species Climacteris rufus. Next base: position 950,893 of record VZRZ01000887.1, on the reverse strand, counting down.
AACATAAAAGGATTGTTAAACAGTAAAATACAATGGGAAATTCAAAAATTGCAAGTTAAACTGTAGCAGAACAGTTAATTCAAATTTCTATTCCTGTCTTACAGAGATCCCAGTCCTCTGTTCTTATTGCTATTTCAAAGTTCCCAAGCATGGCATCACTTGCCTTTGTAGGTGCAGTTTACTCAGTAAGTACAAGCTCAAATCCATCACGCATTGTATGACGAATAAAGAGCTTTAAGCCACCTTCCCCCTTCTCCCAGGCTAAATACTTCTGTGGCTTATGAAATAAGATTAACAACACTAAAACATTAAAAATGTTCTGCAACATCTAAACATCAGATTTGGATGTACTATTACTATAGGTGTATGTAGAAATGGTAGTGGATGTTCAAATTATTACTTCCCAGGACCCGATCTTTCATCTTTGAAGTAAATAAGAATTAAATCACTGTGTTTGTTGCAGAAAATGCCTGTCTTGTAAGGTCTTTATACAGGATTAGTTGTTTTGTAGTGTTTATAAGGGTGATGACACTTGTATCTGTAGCCACTGTCAACATATATATCCAGCGATTTTTATTCCAAAGCATTGACTTGATCTCTTGCTCAGGAAAACATTACTACAGATTTCAATATGTAAATATTTCAGTATCAATTATTCATGGAAGGAAATATTGAGAATAAATAGCAAAACACAAACAACCATACAGAGGTGTATAGTATCAACAACACTGCTAGACTTTTTCTTGTTGTCTTCAACATAAATTGCAAATAGAAAATAGTGTTGTGCTGTTCTGTCACAAAATTATGGATTTAAAACCACTAAAATTCAAGTCCTAGTAAATGAAACTACTTTTTCTTGTCATCCCTCAGGACCACAATGTTATTACATAAGGGATATAGAGGAAAAAGACATATTGCTGATACAACTAATTCTCAGAAACTATTTATGTATTTTATAAAAATCAGATCACCTAGGGTTGTTTTTCTATGGACTGTATTGTTAAATTTATTCCCTCTAAATATATGTTTCCAATATTCCTGCTTTGAATAGACTGAAACATCTAAAAAAAATTTGAATGTCACCTATTTTGTGTCATGTTGTTGATAATTTGCAACTTTTACTGTTGCACTTACACAAAAACACAGAAGTTATTTCAACTGTTAATTTCTTGTCTAAGGGTAAATAATCCTTTGTGAAGGAAGGAAAACTTTTTCAGAAGGGTAAAATGCAGCAAATATCACTAAATCATTTGAAAGTATCACATGCAAAGGTCTTTTATCAGCAGAATATGTGCAGTAAAACTGTATGATAGTGAAAAAAAAGCAAACTATTTCATTGACTACAGGATTTTAAAATGAACTATTAGCAACATCTAGCTCATGTGCTCATTAAAACATTCACTGTTACAGTGGCTGATGCACACTCCTTTTAAGGTGGCCATGCCAGACTTTTACATGTTCTGTTCATCACTGCATTAAAACACACACCTTGGATTCTCTTTCAAACAAGCAATTTACGGAGCAGATACTACCATTAAATTTCTTTGAAAGAGTACTAAATAGAGAAACCATAATAAAAACACTTAGTATTTCAAATATACAGAGCTATTTAATTCAAATCTAGAATTAAAAACCTATTCGTCAAATCTTGTTGCCAAGATCTGGCTCAAAAGCATGAAAATATTTCTGCTGGATTAGAAAAAAATTGTATCTAGCTTCTTAATATGTCCACGCCCCTGAATATCCAAATAACAGTGTACCTGATTTTTAGATCAAGATGAGTTCATTGCTAGTTTCCCTGTAGTTGTAAAAAGGTGTTTACATTGGTTGCTGCTTCCTGACTCTTTGAAGCCCTTCACCTCATGAACCTACAACTGTCATCCTTCACATAATTCTCATTTTTGGAACTGTCAATCTCTCAGTCCAGTCCTCACACTGGGAACAGTGTAGATGTTCAGTGAGAGAAGAGTTTTTTTTCCATAAATCCAGATGACAGATATCCTGGCGTGATTTTACCCTACATATCAAATTCCGGCCTTACAAGTATAACAATAATGAAAAAAACCAAACCAACATACCCACAGGTAGCTCTATCTGTTTTTTGGAGGAGGAATTGGTCAGCGGGGCTTTGTTGTTTTGTTTGTTTGTCTTTTATTTTGTCATTGTTTAGTTTGGGGTTTCAGCAAGCCTCGATTCTAACCGAGTGTTTTACATTAAGACAGGGACTTCACACCTGTTTCATAGCAAACACAGCTATTGCAAATATAACCAATCTTAACCTAAACATACCCATAAATTTCCTTGTCAACGTTATCAGATTTGTGTAAAGGCTTTAACTGTAAACAGAATCAAATCTGCTCATCATCTACAACAAAATATGTCTCTAGTCAGTGGAGATGCAGGATTTCCATGGAGCTTTTCCCTTCCCTTCTTACTTAGGAGGGACTCACTCCATCTTTGTCCATTCTGCCTTTAGCTTTCCAGCTGTGGTAGTAGTTTTTGTGTCACTCCTACTCTTTGGAAACAATGCTGAGATGAACTGCTTCACTCATATTTGAACAATAAGCATGAAAAAGATATTTACGTGTTTTTTGCTTTTCACCACACTGGCTATGTTATAACAGCTGCTGACAACCTCCAAAAAGCTTAGATCCAGTTGCCAATCTCACCAATCTCAGCTTGTCCTTTGGTTTATCCATTAGTGGGAAAGCAGCATATGAGTGCTGTTTCATTTATATAGCTCACATCCCCAAATACAATGAAAGCAGATAAATTTACTATGTTGTCAAACTAATCTTTTTTAATGAGCTGAATATAAATGTTTTACTTAAAACAGCTATTTACCAGTTATGACAATAGAGGTCTAGTGAATATTGAAAATGTGTACAATAAAAGGCAAGAATGAGGAAAAAAATCATACAGTGGTTTTACCAAACAGGTATCCTGAGACAGCACAAAAGAGTCACAATAACCCTCATGAGCTCACCTTTTATGGATACATGCTCTATGTGCCTTCCATGAGAAACTAAATAGCCTGGAAAGATTAATTTGAAGACCACCAATACAGTCAAAGACAGTTTTGAATAACCTTTGCTTCTTTTTGTCAAAATGTTTACAATCCTGTATCATCTAAGCTAAAAATATTCCTGTTGCCTGAGTAATGCACTTGAAGAAAAGGCAAGATGAAAGCCAAACACACTGCTTCTTTGAAGAATTTGACCCAACAACAGGATTTCCAGCTTCTTAAAAATTATTCCTTTGGCTAGCTGGATTTAACATTGGGTCCAGCCTGTTGACTACAAGGGATACTACACTGTGTCAGTACTTGGTATTCATTATCTTGGTGTACAGTGGGAAAACAATCACAGTCTGCCAAATAAGGCAATATTATAGCCCCAGTAAGAAAAAGCTGTTCCAGTGCATTGTTGCCACAAGGTGATGATAATGGTTTTCCCACAAAGCCAAGAAATCTGTGAGAGCAGCATAAAATGAAACTGCTCAAAACACAAATTGTCCTGTGGTTCACTTGGTTTCCTGATGAAACAGGCAGCCCTGTGTCACAAAAAAAAATCTGTCTGCACATACACTACAAGCCCTTCTATTTAACTATGGACAAATTACTTTTCTGTGGGCAAATTTTGAATATAAAGTCCAGATCTGACATTCTTTGATGCAAATAATCAGCACTGAGTCCAATAGCAGTTTCCTAGTGAGACTAAAGGAGCAGTGCATAACCAACATCTTTAATATCTGAAAGCTTTACCTTTACAAAATAGAAATGAATAGCAACAAGCTGTCAAAGCTTGAGGAGCACCACAAAGGAAAATGGGAGGTGAATGTCTCTGCACTTCTCCTGAAGTCAGAGAGCCAGTATCACGGCATCCAGTGCTTATGTTGACTTCGAATCCATACTGTGCCTCACTCTACACTAGTCCTGCCATCAATAGCAAAACCATTCCAGAGTGGATAGAACAGCAGGTTTGGTATTACTGTCCTGACAGACACACCTTTATATACAGGTAGAGAGACTATGGCACAGAATAAAAGAACAGATGAGGTTGAAAGGGACCTCTTGAAATCAATCAGTCCAAACCCCTTCTAAAGCAAGGTCAGCTTGGGGTTTTTCATTGTTTTAGGGATTTTTGTGTATTTTTTTTAATTTTTTTTAAACAAGTAATGCAAGATACTTTCATGAGAAACAATTAAATACCTGAGTGTAGAGTCTGCTAGGATGGTATTGGAAGCATGAGAAGAGAGGGTAACATCTGACAGCCTCATTTGTATTATCTAGTAAAAAAGTGCTCACAAAGAGCAATACAACCCATCACCAGAACCAACACAGATTCCTTCAAGAGAAGTCCTGGAATGAACTAGTGTCTGTGGAGCAGAGAAAAATCCAGGGGTGATGGCAGAGATCCAGGATTTTACCCCACAGGCTTTTGGGGATGCACAACAGGGTCCTGCTCATGCACCAGCTCCCTCTGCTAAAAGGGCTTTTCTCACTCTGACTTAGCTCTGTGTGAGCTTGATGCTTCCTGAGCATTTGTTACTCTCAGAGTGTGCTCACACAAGATGCCAGGAGCCTCAGTGCCAGAAGAAGTGTCTTGCTTGCTCTTCTGTCACCACAGCTTTGTCTTCACACTCCTGACTGAAATAGCTGTGCTGGCAGAATCCAGGGTGGATCTGTGCTTAGTTCCTGGAAACAAAGGAAAAGCACTTATGGGAAAAGAATGTTTGAATAAATTTATAACGTCCTGAAGATTGAAATACAGGATAAAATTCAGATCTCTATTGTTGTTACTTAGCTTGACATCTGAATTCTTGTTATTCTATTCAGGTTCAAAAACCTTCACCTCATTGTAATCACTGAGTGCTTGTTGGCACTGGCTGAGGTTTTTAAAGGACTGGAAGGGAGGATGAATTTCAGTGAGATTTGTGCATCTGATTCTCCCATGATACCTTGATAATCCCTGTACACAATATAAATTTTATTATTTTTTTAAATTAGTTCCTATTTTATTCTGAAAATTGTTTGGCTTAAAAAAAACCAAAAACCAAACTAGTTAGGGTTCAAACACCAGAAATCAGTCCATGGCACTGAGAAATTAATCGCGGATTTTAAATCCCTTTCAAAGATTAACAATTGCATCACCAAACACAAGCACACACAGAATATACTGGTCTTATGAAAACCACTGTCCATCTGAGGGTAAAGAGAGATAGTATTAAATAAACAGAAAAGGCTACTTCGAACTATTTCTCCCCAGACTGAAATACTGGACTATCTTCGGAAAAAAAAAAAAAATCACATATGGCAAGGCTCCGGCTAAAGAAAATCTAGTTGTAGCAGAGGAGGAAAGCATATGTTCCAGATACATCTTATAAATAGACTAGGTACCCTTATGGGATATGTCAGCATTCAAAACAGCAGCAATAGAAAAGGCCAGAATAAATGTACAGGTTTTGGGGGGGGTTTTGAGTTCCATTAGTTTCCTGCATGCATCTGGTGGCATTACAGAAGGGTTTTTATTTCATAATCTGTTTTAAAATCTAGTGTTTGATTCAAAACAAAGCTAATTTGCATTGGCATAGTGACTTAACTCACTGGTGTATTATTACTGTGTAAGCAGGTGTACCAGCAACTGCAAATAAATGCTTGCTGATGGAATCCCAGCAGGGTTTCTGATGAGTTTTCATTTTGTTGAACCTCACCCAGGAAATTATTGTGTAAAAAGCTTTGCTCTTAGTTCTCTGCCTGAAACATTATTTAGCTACACCTGGTCAAATTCATGGCAATTATACTAACTATCCAGAGAGGACACAGGAAAAATCCCATCCCTTTTTAAATCACTGTCTCAAAACCCATGTATGAATAGTAAAAATATCCCCCTCAGATTAATATGCACAATGAGACTCCTGATCCAAATGCTGTTCACTCCATAACCTACATAGAGAAATATAAAATGAAAGTTTTAAGGTGGAATCTAGGGTACTCACCACTGGAATATGCTAAGTGAAAGTATTTTAGAGTGAAACATATCATTCAAAGCAAAAGTATTTCTTGTTATGGTGGTTTTTGCAAGACATTTGATCATGTTTTTAGAGTTCATTTTCATTTAGTTATTTGGGCTGAGAGCATCTCTGATTATTTTTCTCTTTGCGGCGTATTTGATTCAATTCAGAATACCTAAGAAAAGCTGCAATGGGCACTGCGTGTCCCACATTCTACAGTCTCCCATGAAGGAGTTATTTAGGTCAATCTTTCTTATCTACAGTAAAAAGCAGGAAAAAGGTTTTCAGTAAAAGGCTGAAGAATGGCTATTGATGCTTTCATACAGATCCACAAGATTAACCACCAAAAGAGCACATAAAATCCACTGCTAATATTATATAAAGATTTGCAAATCACCTTCAAATATTACCAGAATGATTATTTGAAAGCCAACAAATGATTAAAATAAATATTTCCCTTTCCCACCCTAGCAAGTGACCATTTGCCAAAGAGTGGGAACTGAAATGAGTTTTCCTATTGGTTGTCATGAAAGTTTATTAATTCTACTAAGTTATAACGATGAAAATTAACATCCAATGTAAAAAAAATAGTAAGTACCTTAAAAGAGATTGCTATGAAGGGTTCTGTAGGGTAACTGCACCCATATTTGGAAAGAATACTGACCTATTGTTTTTTAAATCCCACTCTAAAAGAAATTCTACATACTCAGGGCAATATGAATCATTTCTAGCTTAAAGCTAAATTTACCTTCCTGCTTAATTCCATAACGATATTCTTTTGCACAAAATTACTTACCTGTAATATGAACATCACTGGGCACAGTTCCTGCCGCATCAGGAAGGCGCCACCCCAACCACTGCATCATCATAAGGTGCCACCTGCCAACAGCTGGGGAACTGGTGCCTTGGTGTGATTTATAAGGCAACCATTCAGACTTCCATTACAATTCAGCATACCAGATTAAACAAAAAATATAAAATATCAATCTTATGAACAGCCTCTTCTTCACAGCTCAGCTTTTAGTACTTTCAGCTTTCCATACCATGGGAAGATTTGCAGAATCATTTTGCCCTGCTGAAAACACATGATTTGGAAGAACTATGTAGTTGAATCAAAGCAGAGATTTGCACAGGTGTGAAGCTTCTGGGTATTAGTTAGAGATGCTTTTCAGCTGTGGAAATACTTACACATGGCCAAAGGAATAGAGGGAGGATAGCACAGACACTTCAATATCCACATACAGACCTAAACTCTTTTAAAATCTGTGTGGGATACTTTGAGGAGGTTCCTATGTGTATAAAAATAGTCACTATTTACTTTGGAAATGTAAATCTTTCACATCACTCAAATTCTTCTGCATGGTTTATCATTAACTTGCCTTTCACTTTGAAGAAGAAACACATGAAGCAGAGTATAGAGCACAAGATGTTTCTAGGAAGCCATTATGTGGATACTTCCGCTCCCTAGGATTTGGATTGGGGTTTTTTTTACTTCACTGTGCCACCACTCATTTGGGGAATAGTGCTGTAGGTGCCATCATACAGATGCTTTGGGAGGGCCTCTCCTGGGAGTCAGTGGTGACTACCCTGCTGCACAGCAGTGTCTCTTTTCTGTTAAAAGTAGCTGCTCCTCTTTCTCAGCTCCTGCTGACTTCAGCACTCGGCTAAATGTCCTGTTTCCTGCAGCGGCTAGAATCCTATTTTCCCCAGAAAAACAGGCTCTTGATACCTTCTGGCTGCTGACTTGGCTCTTGGAGAAGTTATCTCCCAGCTCTGTGATCCCAATTGCCTGCAAGTAGGGCAGGAACAGGAACTGCTACCTCTCCTGAAAGCATAATTTCCGTCTATTTAAAGAGCTGTGATTCACAAATCGTGAGAACACCAAATTTAGCAGAGGAAATTTTAGAAAAGCAGAAGTTCTGCCCCTTCTTCCTACTTGGCCTCAGGTCTCAAGAGAAGCCCAAACTTCAGCAAAGGCATAAACCCACCAACTCACCAGGATCCATGTGCAGACTGGGGAAACCTTGCTTTAGAAGCAATTGTGATTGTTTGGGGGGGAGGGGATTGTGTGTGGTTTTGCCTTTTTTTTTTTTTTAATTTGTAATGAGAAAGCAAGCATGTGAAATATACAGTTCATTTAAGAAGAAACATGTCAACAGAATTTTTATCAGGCCATCCTGGAGAACATGTGATTGTTACCTGGACAAAAATGCTTTATCTCCCTTGCTGAGATCTGCACGATAGACTGACTGGCAGAGCTATTAATTGATTCTTTGTATTTCTGATCTCACTAGGCCAGCAAGCATTCCTAATGGTTTCTAATTCCTCATCATGACATCCATTATGTTCACCTCCGAGATGTCTAAATGAATTCCATGTATAATGGCAATGTTATGTAAAATGCAACATGACAGGAATACTTAGAATTGTTCAAAGCTGTGCTGTGGAAACCAACCTGATTTGTGCTAGCCTTCCAATATGGGATTTGCATGTTTTGGATTTCTACAGGCATACTGAGAAACTTGGCTATGTAAGGTTTAGACATTGCAGGTGGGATAGTGTTATATCCCTTGTGGCTCCACAGAAAACCAAACACAAACTAAAATAATCTATACAGGAAGAACAGTCATGCTGACAGAGATTGTTTGACTTTAGAAAAGCACAGCTACAGCTGCCTACTCTTTGTTAAAATGTCTACAGTAAATCTGGGCTAATGCTCACACACAAAACAAAGAACTACCACAGGACACTTAAATAGGAGAAATAGATTCTGAAAGGTGTCAATTTGAGTAATTTAACTACAGCAAAGGAAAAATAAAACAGTTCTCTAAAATCTGAGCCTTTGAATTACAGAAAGCAGGTGTGAGAATATCTAGCCTTTCTTTGAAGCAGAAAAATAGGACAATTGTATGATATAGGCAAGAAACTTATACATTAAAGTGTCAATAAAAGACTCAAATCTACTGTTCCTTAACCTGAACTCTCAAGAGAAAGGGGTTGGACTAGATAATCTTTAAAGGTCTTTTCCTGCTGAAGCCATTCTATGATTCTGTGAATCTATGTTATAGTTTCCACCATGGTAAAATGGCCTGTGTTCACAGAGATGTACAACTCATTGGTTTATTGGTGTTGTCTCACTCTGGTGCCAAACAGCAGCTCCCTCATGGGTCTCACCCAGCCTGGGAAGGTAGGAGAAGAACTACACAGCATGTGAGCAAACTGTACAATCCAGAGGGCCTCTGCAGGTCATGATTACATAGAAAAATTGGCAAGACAGTGTTTCAAGACTTGTAGGATTTACAGCTCAAAAGATGTCCCAAACTATGTTGAAAATAAATATAATTTATTCTTCTCCTCTGAAAGGAGGGAATTCAAGTTTCTTTTGGGTTTACCAAATGTCTGAGGACAACTTCCTGGTCTGCAAAACTCAGTTTGAAGAACAATATGAACACAAAATAAATATCTGTAATGCAACTTTCTCCAACATGTCTGAGAAAGAGACCCTCAGCATTGTTGAAACTCCAAATTAATTCACAAATAGATTAACTAGTAGAATAACTATATGAAAATAGGAAAACACTCCCTTTTTTTGGGTTTGTGTTAATGTATATTATCTCCCAAATATTTGCAAGCCACATCTTCTTTTTTGTCAGACAAACTGCTATTAAAAGACTCCTTGTAATGAGGAATTGAATATTAAATCTATGCTGTTTTAAGAGCACCTATGTCATTGGTTCCTTCATATCATCACAAAAACATAAAACATATCAAAGCAGAAATCTGTGAAGAACACCTGGGGGCCAGAACTGCCAAAATATAAGTTGAGAGCAGAAAGACTTAATTATTTTTTTCTGTATTTTGTTTTTTTTTTTTAAATTTTGGAATTTGGCTGTCACTCTAGTCTTTCTCAGCAAAAGATCTGAATCAAATCAAAGTGCAGGTAGAATAGATTGTGGACTGAATAGGTTAAATTAACAGCAGCAAATTGTCAGGTTCTTGTGATATTTAGGCAGCACTTTAGCTGGAATTTTAAGAATAAAATACCCTTGCTACTAATACTGTTGTATAATTTCTTTGCATTCCCATTTGGTTACTGGGATGTGGCCAAATATCAAAAAGATTTGTGGATCTGACATCCATGAAACTTCAAATTGATAAACCTCACAGGAAAATAAGTAGAAGCATTAGCAAGGAACAGATGGTCTTCTACATAAACGGGAAAAGAAAAACCAACACACCCCTTGAAGGGGAAGGCTGGACCCACAGATTGTTAGATTTTTATGAAGGAGTCAAAAACATATGGATAAAAGAGGTCTTGTTAATGCTAATCTTTGTGGTTCTCAGAAAAGCTCTCACCATAGGCTTTTAAGGAAAATATACAATCATGAAATAAGAGAAAATGTTCTTCCATAGATAAATAATTGGTCAAAAGAAAGGAAAAAGTTGTGAATAAATGGGAAGTTTTCACAGCAAAGAAAAAGCCCATGGGGTCTATTCTTTTGCTTTTTAGCATATTCATAAGCGATCCGGAAAAAGACCATGACAAAATTTGCTGATGATACTAAATTATTAAGGATGGTCCTACAGATTAAGTTTGAATGAACCAAATGAGAGAGTAGCTAAAAATAATGGCAGTTGAGCATCAAGACAGGTAAATGCAAAGTCTTATGCAAAAATAATTCTAGCTTGATATATGAAATATTCAGTTCTAAGATTATCTGGGAATGAGAATTTGGGGATAGCAGTTCTAAACTGAATGCTTTCCAGTGGCTGAAAAAAAAAAAAAAAAAAAAAGCCCAAACAAATAAAAAAGGGAGCAAAACTCTATAAATCTGTAATACACATGCCATTCTAAATTATATTCAGGTCTGGTCTTCTGTAGCCTGGAAAGAGTAACATGTAAGAGATGAAGATTTAGGTAGGGACAAAAAAGACTGTGAAAGGTGTCTACAAAGAGATTTAATCATCTAGGACTCCTGAGTTTGAAAAGTTAAAATTAATACAAGATGCAATGGAGATCAGTAAAATAACTAGTGACATAAATAGAATTCTGAAGAAATTACCGTATCTTCCTGCATAAGAACTAGGAAAGTAGGTACTGAGTGCAAAACACAAACCAAAGGATCCTCTCCCCATTTAGATGTGGGACTTTCTGAAGCAGAATGATGTGAATGCTGAAAATTCAGATACCTCCTATAAGTTAAATTCTTGAGAGAAATTATCTCACCTTATATTAGAAGAAATAGCCTCTGACACAGGTAGTCCTTCAGCCACAAACTTCCAGAGTTTGAGAAGCTATTCTGCATGTAATGTAACTACTGTACCCTTCAATTTTCATATAATGGCCACTCTCAAATCCTACCTCATTGAACTGAAGTATTATACAGTATGACTATTCTTATATCCTTATACTAAAAATTTCTCAGGCAAATGAGGAAAATGAATCCAAGAAAAGGTAGCAGATTCTACAGAGCTGAAGTGAAGCATGTAAGATAAACACAAGTGTGAGTGTAAGTATATTTTACTTTACCAGACATGCATTCTAATTCATTTGTATTGGATGTTTAATGACATTTATTTACCTACTTTTTCAAAAATTCTTAGCTCTCTGCAGGAAGAAGTCGAATCTGAAGGTGAAGATGCTAAGGAAGGTCAGGTAAAGATCACAAAGAAAAACAGTAAAGATCTTCAGAACAAAGAACAGCTACCTTATCCTGAGTTTAAAAGACCAAGTGAAATGTAAGAAGAAAAGAAGAATGATACAAATGCACAGCTGAGATTTATAAACAGGAAGTGTGAAGGAATTGTTAAAAAAACCCTTTTAAAATCATTCTTCAGAATTGTGATCTGACAATACTTACACAAGAAAGGACAGACTAAACCTCTTCTGGCTTTTACCTTTCTCTTAAAAGCTTCAAGAAAATGCCTACAAAATTATTTATGTAAATGGTTTCAAGTTCTTTCAGATAAATCAAGTCAAAACTTAACTTCAAATTTTAATGTATCCACACTTTCAGCAGCTGAGAAAAAGAAACAAGGAAATCTGGCTTAGCAAAACCAGGCTTTATTCTTCCTTCCAGCTACAATGTTCTTTTAGTCAATCACTTTTTAAAAATAGATTTCTGCAAGATTCTCTGCATAATCACAGCAGTGGAAATCCTGCTGGGCAGTTGTGTAAGATAGTCACTTAAACAATCCCGCACAGGCATTGTGGGCTCTGTAGTATTTTCTACATTTTATACCACAAATAGGTGGTATTTTCTACAGCAAATTCTTATTTAAAAAATTATTTTCATAGTCATTAGAGGTTTGATTGATGACAACAAAAACATTTAGTTTCTCTTAAGTGAAGAATTGTATCATATGTCTTTTCTAAAGACTACAATCCTGTATATGTCATTAAAGCTGAAAAGCAGAATCAGAACAGACACACTGGAAATCTAAGGCTTTGAATGCAACCTTTTTTTTGTTGTTGTTGTTTTTTTTTCAAAAATTCAAAGTCCTTGAAGTAGGGGGAAAAAAAATTTAAAAAAGAAAAGGAAGAAACTTCTTAATTGTTGCCTTGGTAAACTCCCTTTATAGAATCAAAAAGACATAAACATACAAGGGAGTAAGAAAATGGAAGACAATTGTCATAGCAACCAGTTAAGAATATTCAACACAGGAAACAATTTGATTAATCTCCTTTTTTAAGAACCATAGGACATACAGAACCATTCAGTTAAGTAACATGACTTTTTTTAGAAGATAGTATATTAAATCTTACTTTCTTAAAAATTGTAGTTTATTTGCAGAGCTTTTGACTTATTCACTGCATATACAGCCTATAGGGCCATAAAAAATAGAAATAGCCAGGTCTTCTGTGTGTTTAAATTCCCTAGATCATAATCAAGGCAAAATATTTTTGTCAGGCAACAAAGAAGAGGTGATACTACTTAAAAAAAAAAAACAGTAAATACTTTTGTGCTGAAAATAAAACTTTTAAAAGATTAAATTAGTCCACGGGTAGAGACTGAAAATATAATCTCAGTTATCCTTTCCCATTTTGTTGCAAGCCAGCCTACTATGCTACAGCACTCTTGGTAGCTTCAAGTAACACCTTCAATTCATGAAACCACACTTTTGATTTAATATTGACATCAGCCATTCACTTAGTTTCATTCTCAATTTTACTACATGAAGTAATCAAATACTGCTATGTTTCTAGGTTTAAGACAAAACACAGACATTTATTTACTTGCCCTTTGGGTACAGTCTTGATACAAGTAACACTTTCTGAGCTGTGTTTCTGAAGGTCATAATTTCACTCTCTGCACCTTGAAAGACTCATTAGCAGGTCTGGATGGAGAACATTGTTGCTCATTAGTGAACTTTTATTGCAAACAGAAGAGCAGGAGACAGCAAATATTTAAGAAATTTTTCCACCCTTCTCAAAGAAAGCCAAAATATTAAATATAAAAAGCCTGATCTTCTAAGAGAAATATAAAAATCTTGCAAAAAGAGAACAATTTCTTCTGCTAGTAAATAATTTTGATATTATACCTATTTTTTCAGCACAGGAGAATTTACTCCAATAATAGATCATTTGTTATTCCTCAAGTTTTCAGAAACAAACTTCATTTCCTGCAAATCTTCTCCGCTGTGTAGCTATTAATACTTAAAAAGTCAAGCAAAAATACTGCATGAGCTAAATAAAAAGGGTGTTTATTGCATAATTGAAGGCTGCAATTATTTTCTAGTAAGTTAAATGCATCTATTTCAGATTCTTGAGGAAAAAGCCCTATTATTGCAACTATTAAAGTCTGCATATTTCTGAAGCCTAAACTTTTACCATTAAGACTTCTTTCTTCAGATGCAAGAAAACAAAAATGCATAAACTTATTCCAGTAGAAAGGATGGGTTATAAATTTGATCTCACTCATTCATTTGCTTTAAAATGCTTTAACAGACCCTAAATTTTAAACCTCATTCTCAGCTTCAACCCCAGGGCAGAGCCAGAGTGTTTACTGAAGCAGGAGGTTACATGTACTCATCTCTTGGCAGGCCTCTGGGAAGCACCCGTAAGTTCCTGGGCCAGAAAGCACAGAGTGGCCCCAAGTCAGGTAGAACAGCAGAAGCACTTCTTTACAAACCTGACAAAATCCGGCAGTGGGCACATTTGTGATCAGTGCCCCCCTCACTTGGTAGCTGCACAAATATCTGGTACTCTGAGGTGTCTGGAATGATGTTTCCTTCTCCAACATAGCCAAATCTTGGACTAGACCAGACTAGAGTAGAATATTTTCCGTCCACTACAATGATAATTCAGTGAAACTGCCTGACTGCTCCATGGGTGACCAACAGATAAGGCAAGTTATTAAGGACATTGTCCCAACATGCAGCACAGTATTCACAAAATTGACCTTGTATGGGTTTGATGCCTTTTAGCAGCAACAAAACAGTGAAATAGTGAAAACTATCCAAAGCTCAAGGTGACATCTGCAAGATCTGCTAGTCTTGAAGACTTTGCAAGACCATCCTCCGGGTGTGTGCCATTGTCCTCTGAATGGATGTACAGGACCACTGTAGCACTGCCAGCCAGCAGCATCTCAAGCTGAATTCTGCTGACTGGTTTCATATACATATTAATTTTGCTACAAACCCACTAGTAATCTACATTCAAGTTTTGAGCCATCATTGATTGAGAAACGTATGGGGAATATATTCCCTGTCCTATACAAAACTCTGATTTCCTCTTTCTACCTCCCCTCTCCTTCTATACTTGTATTTATCTTCCACATCTGTACACTGGTCCTGCAAAGGAAATGAGCCACTTTTTTGGAACTATCTAAGGTTCAGTTTTGAAGTGAAGTTAACTTCTAACACAAAGAAGTGCCAGTAGAATACTAGTAATGGTAGCTGCTGAAACATGCACCATAAAAACCCCCAACTTTGACTTTCACTGTTTCCTGACAAGCTTCATCATGCTTTTCTGTAAATGGGCAATGTCCTGGCCTAAAGTAGAAGGGCAAGTGTGGGAGACTGAGAGAATCCATGGAAAAATGCATGTGTACATGTATTGGGAGTGGAACAGCCATTTCAATGGCAAAGTGAGTACTTAAGAAACCACTGTGAATTTCAACAGAAATCCTAGTAAAATCACTCCCCAAGAACACACAGAGAAAGGGAACAGGCTCTGGGCCTAGAGTTTGTCCATCACATAGTGTGAATGTAAAGACTTATAAAAATTTATTGTTCATACTTTAAGCTTTTGGATGTCTAAGATTCCTTCTGGTATTTTATATTCTAGACCAGAATAGTTCTTACTTAATGTGTTTAGCCTTTCATCTTGGAATAAGTAATTCGTAAGTCAAATGCTCACTTATTGGATTTCAGTTTCATCATTTCTTGTTTCATGTCTTCTGAAGATTTTGTTAAAGCCCTTGATAAAAAGTTCATGCTATTTTCCTTTTGATACTTGACTGCCTTTAATGAAGTTGCAACAAATGGATGTGTTGAAAGAACATGCATTTTTAACCATTGTTGCTTTGTGTTGTCCTTACCTTTCATGAAGGATAAAGGGCTATTATTTATTTTCTGTATAAACACATTGATACGTGATAGATTTATGTTGTGTTTATCAGGCACAAAATGAGGAAAAGCTGAACATACTAGAAAGATAAAATATTAACTACAGAAGAAAAGAAATTGTGCAAGTGTCAAAATTGTAAATTGTTACTGAAAAAAAAAAGTTTAAAGAACCAAAAGTAATAATATTTTTCTGTTTATTTCCCATAGTGGGAACTGTGTATTACATATCAGCATACACAGAGTAGGTGAATCTCCAACCTGGAAACCCACAGGAATTGAACAAAACCCTCAAAAGTTGGTGTTTTTTCCTTTTATCCTTTTGTAATTTTTC
Organism: Climacteris rufus; assembly: GCA_013398175.1. NCBI lineage: Eukaryota > Metazoa > Chordata > Aves > Passeriformes > Climacteridae > Climacteris > Climacteris rufus. Next base: position 934,980 of record VZRZ01000887.1, on the reverse strand, counting down.
TAAACTACCATACAGTAATTATTTTCCTTGTCTGTAGTTACCCTCAAAATTATTGTGAGCAAAAGCATCAGCAGAAATCTGTAATCAGCTCAAGAAGAATTCACATGAATATATCTCCTGAATCTCTAAAGAGAGGATAAGGAAGGAACAGTCCTTGAACCTACCTCGTATTTTGAGCATACTTGCAAATGAGAGTGATCTGCAAAAGAGCAGAACACACTGAAACAACTTCCAAAGGGAGTCATAGAATTCCTTTGCCAAACAATCATTATAACCAAAAGTCACACAAAGTCCAGCTGTAACAAACGTGGCCACTTTAAAGTGGTCACTAATAACAAACTGCCTCCTGCAGAGACTTCTGTGGGAGCCTTGGAACTCTTCAGGACTATGCCTCTAGCAATAAATAGGTGATGCACTTGTGCATTATCATGGCAAAGATCCTTGTAGGAACAAATCAGTGACTTATGACACTATTTGTTGGCAAAATAATTTTTTAACAAAGCATGAGTAGTAAGAGACCTGTTCAGTGGAGAATGTTGCTTTTATAGCTAAGGACTAAGTTCCATGTATAGGTCCTTTTCTTCAGTGTTGTTACCTCAAATTTGTACCTTATTTTTGTGTGATCAACTATTTATACTTCCAGAAATAAAAAAGAGATATTGTAAAAGGAATAAATAAAAGGTGTATCATTTATCCCTCTGAGATTTCTATGTATTCTAGTTAGACCTTGTTAATATTTTCACTGATAATATTACAATCCATTAATTGGGCTTTCTGTAGTCACTTTTTTGTAATGTAAAAATATGTTTTTTCTGCAAACTAACCTAATAATCATCAAAGTAGTGAAATTAAAATGTTCTACAATTGAGAGAAATAACATTTGAAACAAAATAGACAATGGAAATCTTACCACAACCTTACTGTATCACCAGTTACATGAGATGGTAGGTAAGAATACATTAGAGTTTCATATAAGCAGTAAAAAAAATGGTATTACTTTAAAGTGCATAATTACCAAGGAACTTCAGTAAATGCTCATAAAATGATAAGTGAAAACTTTCTGAAAATTGAACCAAAATGCAGCATGAGGGGACAATCACAACATTTGCTTTAAATCTACACTGCTGCTACAATCAAAA
>VZRZ01000887.1:873243-931617 GCA_013398175.1 Climacteris rufus | reverse complement strand
CAAGATTTTGCGGGAGTTCTGATGCTCGGCTCGCCTCTGATCGGAGACTAGATGAGGCCTGAGTCGCGTTATTTAGGCAAACGGGACTGACACAAAAAACTCCGAGTTACTCACGCTTTTTACCCGCGGAAACCAAGTACGACCATTAACCCAACACTGCCAAGTCCATGACTAAACCATGTCCCTTAATGCCACACCTACATCTACTGTCTTTTAAGTACATACAGGAGTGGTGACCCCGCCCCTGCCCTGGCCAACCTGTTCCAGTGCCTGGCCACCCTTTCTGCCAATAAATTTATCCTAATACCTGATTTAAACCTGTCCTGGCACAACTTGAAGCCATTTCCTTCTGTCTTGTTACTTGTTAACTGGGAGGAGAGACTGATCCCACCGTACTACAGCCTCCTTTCAGGGAGTTGTAGAGAGCAATAAAGTCACCCCTGAGCCACTTTTCTCCAGGCTAAACACCCCCAGCTGCTTTGGCTGGTCCTCATCAGACTGGTGCTCCAGACCAATCCCCAGCTCTGTTGCCCTCCTCTGTACATGTACCAGTCCCTCAATGTCTTCCTTCTTGTGAGGGGCCCAAAACTGAACACAGTACTTGAGAGGTAGCCTCTCCAGTGCTCAGCACAGGGGCACAGTCACTGCCCTGGTGCTGCTGCCACACCTTTGCTGGTACAGGCCCAGTGCCTTTGGCCTTCTTGGCCACCTGGGCACAGCTGGCTCATGTTCAGCTGCTGTCCGCTGTTACCTCCACATCTTTTTCCACCAGGCAGATTTCCAGCTGCTCTTCCCCCAGCCTGTAGTGCTGCAGGGGTTTGTTATGATCTAAGTGCAGGACCAGACACTTGGCCTTGTTGAAACTCACACCATTGTCCTCAGTTCATGAGTCCAGCCTGTCCAAAGTCCCCTGTAGAGTCTTCCTGTCCTGCAGCAGATCAACACTCCCACCCAACTTGGTGTCCTCTGCACAATGACTAAGGGCACACTCTATCCCCTCATCCAGATCATTCATAAAGATATCAAGCCAGACTGGCTCCAATAGTGAACCCTGCGGAACGCCACTTTTAGCTGGCCACCAGCTGGATGCACCTCCATTCATCATTACTCTCTGGGCCCAGCCATCCAGCCAGTTTTATAGAGTGAACAGTGGGAAATAGGATCAAAGTCTTTACCAAGGTCCAGATAGACAACAACCACAGCCTTGCCATCATCCACTAACTAGGTCACTCTGCTGTAGAAGGAGATCAGAGAAGAAAAGATTCTACAAAGCTATATTTTTTAATGTATTCATATTTGCAGATATATGAACATTATAGAATGAAGTCACATGAGCCTTGCATACCTAGAGTAAAAATACACACACATACATGCCATTAAATCAGGAACTCCAAGACAAAGGTCTGTTAATGGATTAAACCCAATTTTCCTAGGGTGTCTATCCCTTACTGCTATGTAATCTCCTGTCCCAGATTAATAAACTAATAAATAGAAACAGAAAAGTAAATACTAAAATATGTGTGTGTGAGAGCGTGTTTGAAAATTGTTCTGTATTTAGGCATGTTGTGAATACTGGGCACTGATTTGATTTCACAACACAAAATGGGATGACAGCAGAGAACTCATTTATCCTTAACACTGAGCACAAAGTAAATATTCAGCCTTGTTGTTTGAATGTTCTGTCTGGACACACTGCTCACATACTATGGCTGACTATTTTACTTTGAACAAGCTCAGCTACAACTACCAACAAACCTTCATGATTTAAATTCTCCAGTCATTTTTCTCTTTGTATCTTCCCCCACCACCCTTGGCATGGTCGTGGTGGGGTCTGCAGCTGCCTGAACCGACGAAGATTAGGCTGGGGACAGAATCAGCTCCAACCAGTCTCAACCCTTTGTGATGGCAGTGCTGCTGAGCACTACATATGCACTGAGCAGGGGACACACCACCATGCCACTGTGAGCAGGTTTCATTTGCTGAAGGTTTAAAAATTTTTGTGGAAGGCCACAATGCCCTGGCCTAGTTTGAAAGCCAGAGACCCACTCAAACCCTCTGGTCACCTCTGACACTTTCATGTTGGCAGGACTCTAAGTGGGACCCCCTATAGCATCCCCATTTGGGCCTGGGATCTGCTGCTCCAGCAGGTCTGCAAGCTCCGTTTTCTCTCCCAGCCTCCCTCCCTCCCAGCCTCCTCTCACAGACTGGTAATTAGTGCAAGTGTAGGATTGTATTAATTGCAGCAATTGTCATGTTTAGATTCATGGGTTAATTGGTAATATCTGGTGTAACATTTTTCCCTCTGGATATTTTTGATCACAGTAATTAACCTCCCCCCTCCAGGGGAACAGATGCTCATTGCTGCATTTTCCAGCAGCCCCCAGCGAGGGTCCTGGGCAGATCCCTCTCCGCAGGGGCCATGGTGGGCTCTGTGCTGCAGGGTGCAGATGCCCTGTGGTGTGTCCTCTCCATACATTTACCTGACATATCCTCAGGAAGCTCAGGAAAGCAGCGGCCATGCTGTCATGTCTTTGAACCATATAAAGTTATATAAAGTCACTGCCAGTGATGCACATTTTTAGGAAGAGGCTGGCTTGTTATGGACGGCTCTGCCGTCTTGTTATTTCTGCCATGACAAATGGAAGTGGAGATGGGACCAGGACTGCCTTCTGCTTCCCCTCCTGCAGTACTGATGGTAAATGGTGATGAATGTCCCTCTCTGTCTGTAGCTGGGACAAGAAACCAGGAGATGGGGAAAAAAATCACGTTGGAAGAGGTCAGCACAGCATTCCAGCATGGCTTGCTGTCTACCCCTTAATGGGATCTGTAAAGACAGGTTTGCTCTTCCCACATTTCCACACCTATTCCCTCTTTCAAGTGTGGAGTACATCTCTGAGCAAAATGGGCTCAGTGGCTGGAGAGCCAACTCTTTGTTCAGCAGGTCTACCTGGGTGATTTTTCTATCCTGCTAACAAGGATTTGAATTTTAGTAAATTTTCTCCCCCTCGGCACAAACCAGGAGCTGTAACCATGGCAAGAGTATGGATAAGCCAGGATGCTGTGGCTGACAGCCCAGGCCCTTTGGCATTCCTTGTGCTTCTAACTTAAGCCCATGTGAAAACTGGGATTTTCAAAGGTGTTGAACAGCAATCAGTACAGGGCTTTACTACTTTTCACTTCCAATAGAATAGAGGAACATCTTCTGAAAGCCCCAGAAGAGCACAGCTTCATTTTCTAATTGGAGTTTTACCCATTTTCTGTTTTAAATTGAAGTTAAAGTGAAAAATCTCAGGAGCAGCTGAGAAGGCATGGGCTGGTTATGCATCAGTGGGGGCTACCATTCACAAAATTCCAGAAAATTCCATCAAAATAGACCAAAATTGCATTGGAATGAGCCCAAAATCTCATTAAAATATCAAAAATTTTCCCCAAATCCCATCAGAATAGCCCCAAAATCAGCACAAATGCCACCAAATCCACATATCCACATGAATCCACACCAAAACATCCTAAAAATATCCCAAAATTCCCCAACATTCCGTCAAAGTATAAAATTACACCAAAATACACCCAAATCCCACCAAAATGCCCCCAGACAAAAAATACATGCCAAATGCCCCAACATCCACACAAATTCACAGAAATTTTCACAAAAATATCCCAAAAATCCCAAGAATGCCATAAAAATCCACCAAATTCTACTCAAAATCTCATCAAATTCCCATGAAAATACCTCCAAATAATCCCAAATATACACAAAATACTAGAAAAATCACCCAGATTCCCTGAAATCTATCTTAAATACCCCCAAATTCATATAAAATATCCCACATTCACTCCAAAATCCTACAAAATCCCCAAATTCCACCAAAATCCACTCAAAAGACCACCCAAATCCACCTAAAATCAACCAAAACTCCTGGAAAATTTAGCCAGGGTCACCAAAGTGTCCCAAAATTCATTCAAAATGTGTGAAAATTCCCAAAAGTTCTTCCCAAATTCACCCCAAATGCCCCCAAATTCACCACAAATCTACACATAATTCCCACAAATCATGAAAATTTCAAGTAACTCCCACAAATGGCCCCCAAATATTTCAAAATCCCATGAAAAGCCACCTAAAATCACCAAAATTGGCCCCAATCCCCCAAATTCACCCCAATCCTCCCTTCCTCCCCCCATCTGGGCTCTAAAAATCAGGATTTGAGCCTTTAAACCAGTTGGATCCACTTTGAACTGGATAGAACAGGTTTGATTGGTTTAATCTGGTTTGATGCAGTTGGATTCAGTTTTAACCAGTTTGTACTGGTTGGATCACATTTGAACCTGTTGGATCAGGTTTGAACAGGTGGGAGCCAGTTAAATCCTGTCTGATCCAGTTATATCCTTTAAAAACTTGTTTTATTGATTTTGAACCCAGTTTAATCCAGTTTTAACAGGTTAGAACTGTATCCAACTTGTTGGAACTCCTTGGAACATGTTGAAACTGGAAATAAAAGTATGTCTAGAACAAATAAAAAAATACTCTTCATAAGACTGAGCTATAAATGCATTTAAGTGATTTATTTTTAGTGTGTGTTTACCATCTAACCATACAGGCTGACCATGAAAAAATGTGTATCCCAAGAGTTCGGGCATCCATCTGAAATGCCAACAAACACACCTTGGCACAAATGCCAAGTAACAAATAAAAAAGAAATTAGCCATCTAAATAGCAGTTAATGAGGTTTAAATGACAAAACGAAAAAAAGTAGTAGGAGGAGAAGGTTAAAGGAAGAAGGAAAAATGTCAGGCAAATCTCCACCTGGTTTTAGCACACAAAAGAAAAATAACAGGTAAACAGATATTCAGCAGTGAATAAGGGAGTATCAATGAGCTGGAAGACAGAAGTTGGTTGGTCAGTGAGAAACAATTAAGATGTTTTGTACAGTGTAAATTAAAAAGGAAAATTAAATACCACATATGGCAAATGAAATACCAGATATAAAGAAACAGAACTATAATAAGGCTTTGTAGGATTTAGTTTTAATTAGTAAATGTCAGTAAATATGGGGGTTTTTTTTCTGGACTTGACTGTTTCTGAGTTTTTAGGATACCTATTTCATGCTGAGACTTTCTGAAAAATACAACACCAACTGTGGACTTCTAGGGAGTAACTTCTGGGTTTCCAAACCTGTCCAGGGAAAGAAGGGCTAAAACTGCACAGAAATCACGGTCACTTATAAGCCTCAGCAGTTGGACCTTGGTTCTACACATAATTTTAAAGAAAAAATACAAAATTTAATCCTAAGAAGCTTAATTATAACACAAATGTAAAATGTGGAATTAATAGAAAAGGGGTAAGTAATGTAGGCTGACTAATTAATGCTAAGTACAATTATAAAGTGCGGGTATTTCATGATGCAATAGTAAACAGGCTTCACCAAATGCCTACTGAGTCAGCAAGAGATGATTCTGTGCTATTTTTAGATGAGGTTTTGGTAAATGGCAAGGACAGAGAAGGAAAGCTGATTGCAGAAAACAACCTTGAACAGGGTGATCCTGAGTGAATTCAATTTAAACTAAGATTAATAAACTATGGAAGTCCATTTTGAAAAGATACAGTTTTGGATAGCAGTCATATGGGCTGCACTGGCAACTTAATGTAGAAGGCTTGGAACTTCTTTTAGTCAAAAGGTGAAACAAAAAATGTGGAATTCATGCCCTAAGGACAGAGTAAAATATATCCAAACACAAAGGGTCTTCTCCCATTTGAGCTGATTTGAGTAGCTACATCAAATTCTATTCTCCATAAGCATCTAAGATGAAACGGACACACAACAGTTCTGTGTTTGCAATGTTCTCTATTCATTTGTGTTCATCCATCTCAGAATGGCAAGATTCACTTGCAGAAAGCCCAAGATCTCTGTACTCTAGGCTTTTTTTTTCTCTAATATTAAAAAGTCTGATCTTGGCAGATGTGTTGATGAGGCAGAGCTCCAATCCTTGAAAAACACTTGGTATTTATCATTATCCACATTATTGTGTCCTTGCATACTCACAAAGTAATGAATGTTGAAAATATTCTCAGGACTGACCACAAAGAAAGATTTTTTCCACTTCAATATATGAGACAGAAATTAAATGTCTGGAAACCATCTTTAGGCTGCACAGACTTTCTCGTTTTCCAGCTGTTGCCATGAGACCTCTGGATTAACCGACCACATGCCAAAAATTCTCAAAACCCAGTAATAGGCTAAAGATGAATGGAAAATCTTGCTGTAAACAAATACATTATTAGCAGATGGAACATCACAAATCAGTAACAGAAGAGGATGGTAACATCTAAATGAACTAATTTGTATTATATCAGTTTGTCCTGGGCTGTAAGGCAAAATTCTGTCATCTATCTATCTGCCCTGTGAGGACTTAAAAGTGTAAGAAATACCATTTTTGCCTACCTGACACAAATATATACACAACCAGAAACACTCTGACAGTAAAGGGCTTCATTACTTGTTTTTTTTTTAAATCAAAAACTATAAAGGAAAAAACAGGAATTTTGAATTACTGGACAATTAGTAGGCTGAATTAAAGTAGAACAGAGACTAGAGGAACACATTTAGCCAGTATTAGATAAGCAGAAAAAAAAATTACTTTGAAGCCAGACACAAATTAACGTTATCTTTTTTCCATAAGTTGCTGTTCATTGTTGTTGTTTTGAGGAGGCACTCTTTTGGGTAATGAAATTTTTGTCATTATCAAAGAAAGGGCAAGCGTGTTCACATGGAAGTGGATAAACTATGTGCCAAAAACAGCATCCAAAATAAGGGAGGTTTTTTTCTGCACATTTCAGTACAGTTTTGTATTTCTCCCAAATGGTCAAAATGCTGAATTCTGTACAAAGTTATAAAAACCTTTCAAAGCTCAGATACCAGTTCAGGATCGAACAGAACCACCGTCCTCTGGAAAACTCAAAATTCAGACACAATCATTTTTTTCTGTTATTACATTATGCTGATATAACATCAATAAGAGTAAATGTGAACCTAAATATATTAATACAGCTAATGCATCTTATTGTTACAGCATCAATAAGTGTGACTGTGTCCCAACTTTAATATATTAGATTGATAAAATATCAGTGACTAAACCATCACTGTAACCATCCCTTCTCTTGTAACTATAAACCTGTACTTGAGCTGACACATTCTCACAATTCATTGACTTCTCCCAGCATTATATAAAAAAAGATATATAATGGAAAATATAAATAAAGATAAAGAAATGCTACAGCCTTTAATACCGTCTATTCAATTCCATACTAAGATTGCATGCCAAGCAGCCTTGATTTCTTTTTTTTTTTTTACTGTAGATGTATTTACAGGTCTTGTTATACAGTTTACTATAATTTTAATCAATTATGCTAAAATATCAGGTTACTTGCTTTCAAAATTCTCAACTTCAGTATTAACAGTAATGGCACCATTCCCACAGATTTAATAGATAATCCAAAGTTCAGTGGCCAGTCTTTCATTAATTTTTACAAGCAGTATGTCAGACCACTGGTGATGTAAACGTCGTATAGAGAAACATTTTATCTCATAACCTACAAATAGAAATGATCTTTTTTACAATCATCCTTCTGATATAAAAAGAAAATTCTGTTACATTTTCCAGTCCTGATGATATAAATTAAGTTACCATTTTATTCGAGTGAAGGTGTGCATCATATTTTCTATTCCTCTGTAAGCCAAATGTGTATATTGTTAAACTCACAGAGGGTGTTTTAGGATTAGCTTTACAATCATAGCATTGAGTAGCCTGAATGCACAATTGTAAGCAAGCACATTGTCCTTATTTCATGCAAAACTAAGCAATTCTTTTCAGCAGATGCTTTAAAAGCGGTGAACGAAACAGGCTGGGGATTTTTTTTCAGCTGTTCAACATTTACAATTAAACCTTAACTTAATAAACTGAAAGAAACCCTGTAAGCAGGCCAGTGTCTCTAGGTTACTACTCCAGTCTATCTTCAGTGTTTAAAGTTCATCCTTGAAAATATTCACTGTCTTCCCTCGAGATTGTCCTTAATGTTGTTTACTCAAGATGTTCAGAAAACTTGAGAGTAGTAACAAGCACTCCTCTGAAAAAGCTGTACACTAATTTTTATTGCACTGCCTTTCTTCTGCTCTGTTTCATTTCAATCACTTCTCATCATTAATACTTACAAAATTTGGTTTTGAATCAGCAGTCTTGTGTTTTTCTGTTTCATTATCATCTTTTCAAACTAAGGCACTGAACAAAGTCACTACATGATGGTGTGATCTAGAAACCTTTTTCCCCCCATGTGTAGATAGGCACAAAATATTTATCATATGCTTCTTTTAGAAATAAATATGTAACAGTGTTCCAAAACCACATCAATGTTACCCATTTTTCATCTCTTTGTACTGCCTAATTCTTAGATTAGCCCAGGGATTAGATGCCAACCTTTACATTATGGCTATTATTGTAGTGCATTTGGGAGAACTACAGATTCAGGAAAGGAAGGCAAACAGCTCTGAGAACATAAGGAAAAGAAGGAGTGAGAGGATACTCAGCAGCCCCCAGAAATAAGTACATCAGGTTGGGAACTAATAAGAGTGCTGGGGTGACATCTTCTCTCATTTAGTACAAATTCGCCAGAAGAGTCTGCAAGGAGGACTTTGCTTTCACTTGGCTGTCAGTGAGAGGAACTGCTCTAGAAGATGTTCAAGTAGGTGCTCACAATTAGTAGCCCACAGGTCCCATTAATGGAGTATTTTTAGTTCCTAGTGAAAACCAGATTTTTTGTCTCAGTGTGATTTTGCACAGTCAGAAACAGCCCTAACAGCAACTTCTGCTGATTCATCAGCTCTCCTTGATGGGGGAGATGAGAGCCGGGGGTCCTCAAGGATACGAAGTGAAGAGGAAAATAAGTGTTGTGTTAGATACGTGAATGCAGTGCTACAAATTTAGCCATGGCTTGTGAGCCCAGCCCCTCTGCTATAACTCCATCAGGAAGAATTCCACCTGGAAAAACAGAGTGTTCCACAGAGAAGCTGTGCAGGCCTCCTCTGGGAGCACTCTGCTCTTTATGGCCAGTGGGAATCCTCCTAGGGAAAAAGGGGGAAGCAGTTCCTGCTCCTTGCTGAGCACAGGGATAGTAACTGCCCACACAAGTGGAAGAAAACCCTTCAGGCACTTTGTGCACTCTCTTTCCCTTCTGACATTTTGCGTCAGTAAAAAGTCTACACAAAATGAGGCTCTTAAAAATGAAACTGAGGATTTCAAATTATGCAGTTACTATTACAGTCACGTTCACACAGCTTCTGTCCTCACCCAATATCAGTTCTTTGGAAAAGAACTTTGTGATACCTTGCTTGTAAATTGTGTGATATAAAATTAAGTTCTTTGCCCTTCCTTGGCAAAAGGAAATATAAAAATCACTACTATAAATACTGCACTCATTTTAAAAATGTATAGCTTTTAAGATTGTATCACACATGGTGAAAACAGATCAGGAAAACAGATTGAGGCTTTTTAAACCAATGGTTTTATCCTGCCAGCTGCACTTATTCCCACTGTCATTTACTATCAGCATTTTAGTGTTCAAAAAAAAGTGCAAAGGCTCAAACATATTCTAGAAAAATAGTATAAGCTACATGCTAATGAAGCCACTCTTCCTGAGGGTCTGTCTCCTTCTATTTGTCAATAAAGACATTTAAGTTTCTATAGTAAATAACGTCTGCTCCTAAGAACGTATTGCAAGGCAGCAATAAGAAATAGGAAGATAACAAGTACCAGGCATTGTTACTTTGTTAAGATAAACACTAGTGACTCCCTCCATCAATCACCACCTCTGCCCCTCCCAATCTCCCAAAATTAGAATCTAATTAATTGATGTATCATTCAAAATTTGAATTCCAGAATACGGCAACACAAATATTATATAGAAGACAGGTCATTGAAACAGCAGAAATATTTGTGAACTGTAAATAATGAAAGAGAGAATAGGATTTGCCATCATATTCAGCAGCACATAGAGCAATTTTAAGAAGCTGAAGCTGACATCTGACTGACTTCTTAGCAAATATTACCCCTGGCTGCACTGGAGTATCTGAGACTGAAACACTAACTGACTGCTGCCAAGCCAGGACTGAGCCTTGGCTTTTATATTGCTACTTACTGTATTTTGTTCTGGTTTTGTTTGTTGGTTGATGGTTTTCCTTCAGAAATTAATAATTTCTGAAAGTATTTGCATTTCTGCTTTACATTAGTGCAACACATAGTAACTAAAAGAAAAAAAAAATGTATACCAATACTTTCCAGTGGCCCAAAAAGATTTATATACTCTTATCTCTCAGCATTGTTCTGTGCCATCAAAGCCATGAGAAATATGTGAGGGTATGAAGGAAGGGATAGCTGAGAGGATATACAAGTAATTTAGTTTTTATCCCAAAAATAAACAGCATCATTGTAGTGTGCATAGATAAGCACTGCTCCAGTTTCATCAGGGGGTTATGCTGCTCTCTATAAGTTATGATATTTATCATTTATTCATTGACCTTCAACCATTTATTTTGCTACACTACCTTAACTCCTTCCTAGAATAAAGGCCAAGTTTTACAGAATTAGAAAATATTAGTCTTTCTCTACAGTAGCTTTACGTAGGTCTACATTTGCCCTTAGGGTAAAGCAGGGCAGCACACAGGTGCACGCACACAGATCACCCAGCGACTGAATTTTTCATTAGTAATCACAGGACAAAATACAATCTTTAAAGTACTGATTGGAAACTTGTGTTACTACTGGGAATGAGGCACACATCCCCAGGATGTTGGACCAGTACTGGCCTGGAAAACAGCAAGTATTCAATCTGGTTCAAATGCATATATGGACATATCCAAGTTAATTTTAAACCATTCCACAGAGGTTTGTTCCATAAGCTTCCTGGCACTGTCCTAGAAGGATGAGTTGGCTTGCAGGAGGGTCCCACCTTTCCTTGGGTAGGAGCAGGACATTTCTGTTACTTGGGGACAACACCTGGCTAAAGGCAGGTCTGTGAATCATTTCTGATGAAATAATTCACATTAGCTGCACTTCTGTAAGAAGGGAAAAATAAAGTCACGTATGCTGGGATTTGAACAGACAGATGTGACGTTACCCACAGGAGACTGTGTGAAGGTGTTTTACTGAGATTAAAGGGAAAGGAAAAAAAAAAGGCAAACCAAACAACTTGGAATACATGAAGAAGTACAGCCTTTGCAGTTCACTAGGTAGGATAGCACTTATAAGGGCTATTAGCCTCCATATTACAGATCAGCAGAAGAGGTCAGGGACATATTTCAGTAAAGCAGTATATCTCAGCTAGGCAGAAGGAACCATTTTAATCTTCTTTGGGCCATTCACTGAGCTAAATCAAATGATATAAGCAATCATTGCAGAGTTTAGGGACCAGGGCTGCACTTTAAGTCCCTGGGTTTCTGCAGCTGTTGCCAGAAATAAATCAAAATTAGGAGGCATCCCTAGTGCTAGGGAGAGTTTCCTTGAGAAAGACTGAGGGATCACTGAGGATATTGGAAGTCAAAGAAAAGAGCGAGTCTGTGCAATAGTTGAACAGACCTGCAATGGGACTGAAAAGACAAAGAAATATTTAGAGATATTGCTTGCACACCTTATTCTTAATGATAGTGGTAAAATTATGAAAGACCTTTCTTGTCAGGATTTTTAAATTAAATTTACGTTCAAACATAAGACTCAGAGAAGAGTTAAAAACAGACATTGAGGATAAGTAAAGTATTTTGCATTCCTCTATGATTTCATTTAGGGTTTAAATAAAAAATTGCAAGGTTAAAAGTCGAATCACTGGTTTCAGCACAATCTAATTCTAGGCAATTTATATCATTGTATGGGTGCAAATTCCATTTTTCAACCCTCTTCAAACTGTAGGTGAGAGCAGGTGAGAGGGAGGGAAAACTTTAGGGAGGGAGGACAATCTAGCTAAATAGTCCCTCTGATTGTGGGGGGGAAATATCCTCTCTGCAATGTTAGGAAAAGGCAGAAATAAAAATTGCACTATTAAAAATAAATGTGACATACATTTTGAGAGGAATTATTTTGTCCTACAGAAATGTAATAATAATTCCCAGTCAGTCTGGGATATTTATGAAGGCATCTGTGTTTTTGTTTTGCTTTATTCATACTCATTGCCTGTTAGGAACATTTATTCAGTTTCACAATAAACATTTCATGCTTCTGTGTCCTGTAAGGTCAACTCAGCTTATGAAAACCAAGCTGCTGCCTGTCTCCCTTACCTCATCACTAAAATTCCCAGACAGAACAGAAACTCCAAAACTCATCAAAATACTATCAGTTAGACTGGGGAGAATTAGAGCTGAATACTAATTTTAATACCTCTATTATGTATGCACAAGATAACTGTACTTGAGGTAGAAATAAGCAACGCATCTTGAAGGACTCTTGTTTATTCACTCTTCCCCCAAAGAAAAAAAAGTAATGATTCCATCTAATGAAGTGAGAAGGTGAAGGTAGTTTTACTTTGTGAGTGAGATACTTAATGAGGCAATATCCTCTTGAATCTTTGAGATAAGCTCTAGGTCAAAAGTAGACAAATTAGCATAACATTCATATTAATATATTTCAGAATCAGATACAGAAACAACCTGCACTCTGAAACCTGCCTAATCACAGACAGCTAATTTTCAAAGGAGTTTTGGCACTCATTATGGTGATGGATGACAGAACTAAAAACATCAACATTTCCTTGAGATCTGCCATGCTTTGTAGGCACTTCTCTTATGTACTTCATGAATTGTATTTTATATTTTTCATAATTTATTTAGATACTCACAGAAGTAGAATGAGGTTGCCTGTGGAAGATATTTTGGCATGATGCAACACTGCGTTTGTGTACTTGCTACATAGATAATCCAACATGGTGCTGTGCTCTAGTACCCAGAAGTTGCATTGCTGCTATTCTAAAGCTCTTATTATCACATCACAATGAGAAATACATACAGACACTTCTACAAACATACTCACACGCAAAATATTCTGCATGAGCTTTCTCATGCACACATATACAGATACATACATACAAACACCTCTGTTCTCATAGCTGTGCACACAGACTGTAGCCACTAAATGCAAATTATTAAATTACCTTCCTTTCCTCAAAAATGAATTTAAATACTGGTATGCCCCAAAACATTTACAACTCTGGGTTAGCACTGCTGGTGTTGTCCAGTAAAAAGCAAAGAGGAGGGAAAGGATGTGTGCAAGATTCTGTTAAAAAAAAAAACCAAATAATAAAATCCAGGAGTGAAAACAAAAAGGCTTCTATAACCGTTTCCTTCAGTTTTGATGAATTCTGATCATGAGACTGGTTTAGGCTGCTGCCTGAAGTTCTGTGGAGTTCATCTGGACTAGTCAACACAGTTATCTTGATTCTAGGACACGGCACATTTCTTACAGTCTCAAAAATCACCACTGTTGGAGAAAATTAATTTCAAAATAAAATATTAATCCTCAATAAAAATGAAATGCAGCCCTTTGTACTGTGACCACCAGGTTTGTATAAATAGGTATTCAGGGCTTCATTGTAGAAGTGTGTTAAGCATCTTTGGAGTAAATGAACACACTCAGTTTACACAGCCTACAAGGGAAACTGATGTCTTTTGGCATCTTCTGGGCTCAAGCTCTTTTTGATTACAGTGAAAAGGAACACAAAGGGCTCGTGCCTTAGGCAGCACACATTAGCCAAAAGCGCATAAGCCTAAAAATAAGAAATGACTGGAGAGTGCAAGACAACGGCGGGGATGATGGGAAGATTTATCCTGCAACTTACTGGAAGATGAGCTGGCCATGGGCCTACTAGAAGCAGAAAGCGGAGAGCAAGCCAAGGGAAGGGAGTGCGTCTTATCAGACATGAGAGCTGACAGCATGTTGGCAGCTGTGGACACAAACATGACAGCTGTGAGCCAGGTTACAGCTTTCCCTCTCTTGCCCCAGGGCCTCCACTCTGCCTCTCATTTGTGATAGGACGAAAATCTGCAGCTTACTGGGTGCCAGAGTGATCGATATTACCACAGTTTTTTACAGTGGGCACTGCTGAAAATGGCTTTAGCACCTAGATATTATTTCTGCACAGTTTCACAATATTGTTCCTCTTGCCTCACCTTAAGACTCTTTTTCTTGCTGACTGTTTTCTGAACAATTTCTAGCTATGGTTATCTCTCCCTTGGCTGATTATGGCTGAGCAAGTTACAGCACAGCACAGTGGATGAGACATTCTCTAGGCTCCTTCAAGCACTGCTATGCCAGTGAAACCATTGTACTTTCCTAAAGATCTCACCTCTGCTGGTACCTTCCTCATCACGCATTGTTGTACTGGGTTTGCAGGTCAAGGTTGTGACAGTGTGGGGGAGGAGGGTACAGGGGTGTCCCATGCTGGAAACAAAAACAAACAATGACCCAACCCAAAAAAAGCCAACAACAAAAAAGCATTTAGAAAACAAAGAAATACAATAACTCTCTGATCACTTCTTCCTGCAAAATTTCTCTGTGGCTAAGAAAATTGCTCACAAAAACATTTTGCTCTCCTCAGAGTGTAAACTCCCCATTATTATAAGTGCACAAGTAGCTAGAACTTTCCTATCAGTTATCTAGAAAGCTTATAACACAACAAAAAAAAAACCAACTCAATTAATGGTTTAGGGGTAGGTAGTGGCTTTTTCCTCACCATCTTTCATCTTGTATCTTTAAGCATTATAGATTCACAAGCATTATGCAAAACATTATGAGGATAATCGGCACAATGGGGGTTCACTATTTAATGAAAGTAACTATCTTGTTTTTAATTATAGCATTTAAGATCATCTTATTGTCAAGTGAAATACAGCCTTGCCTTTTTTTGTTTTGCCTAGGATTTAGGAAATATCCCACCACCTTCTCCTTTTACAATAGAGACCATCTCCCACATTTTCAGGCAACTGTATGTATGTTAAATACTTTGTCTAGGAGTTTTCCAAAGCCAGGACTGAATAGCAAGCAAATCAAAGGCCTTGTATGAACTTCCTAGTGGAAAATACTTTATTAATTTTAGCACACTGTAAATGAAGCAGGACAGAAGTTCAGTTTCAGGTATCTCACGCCGAGATGTTTTGAATTTTTGGTATATATTGTTCCCCAGTTTTTCTTATTTCTTCCTCCTAAAAGGTAAGCCCTTTGAATAAAACAGCTCCAGTGCTAGACTACTCAGAGCAGACCCTTCAGCAGCAGGTAATTAGATTTCACACATTTTCTATTTTCAATTATTTCATTTACACTATAATCAATGTTTTTCACATGCAAGGAACACTATATTAGACTAGAGATTTCTATCTTGAAAGAAAAAACAGCAAACAAAAGAACAAAAACCACCATTAACAAAATGTTCCAAATCCTGTTTGCATACAGATATGAACTATAACTCAGCACCAGAGGAAAGGAATTGTATCCAGACACGCACTCGTTTCAAGACCAAAATAGAAAATCATAATTGCTGTGTTTAATGTTTGTATCTTTTGTGTATATTTTAACCATATTTGCAATTTGCAGAGCTATTTGCCTGATGGCATTATTATAAATCTATTAAATCCATCCTTTGAACAGATGGTGCTATAAAATACCATTGTATCTGGGAAGAGGTGTTTGAAGACATAGTATATGTGTGGGCATACATGTGATGGTACCTAGAAGACCACAAAAGCTATGTAAATCAGATAAGTACACCAACTGGGAGGCCCAGTTTCCCAGCATGGCTGATCACTGTGCCTTTTTCATAATATCAAATGCCATCTTTGGAACGCTTGTGAAATAAGACCCATTGGGTTTTGGATAAAGACTTCCACTGGTACCTCAGCTGTATCTTTTTCCCGAAAGCTCTGTATTGCCTATGGATGATCTGTTTCAGCAACAAAGAGATAAACAATGTGTCATGTTATTTAGTTTCTCAGTATTTTCACCTGGATTGCCTTTTTTCCTAAAAAAAAAAAAAGAATTGAATAATCTGTTATTGGTATAAAAACCTAGGAAAAGTTTAAATATTTCTTCTCATCATAACAGTGGCAGTAACAATATTTATTCATTTTATTTGACACTATTTTTTTCATGCAAATATGCAAGTGAAATAACAAAAACCCAATAGCATATTACTTGATTTAATGTATATAAGAAGCTGGCTCCAAGTGCTGAAATTTGTACAACATGTTGGCATAGTTCAAGGAGAGCAAATTTGCAATGAATGATGATAATTTGCACTGAAAGAAATTAGTGCCTATTTTGATTAGGAATTAGCCTTCTGTTCAAATTTCAACAGAGTAATGTATTCATTCCTGGTTAGAGCATTAGCTGGGTTTAAAGGGTGAGAGAAAAGCTGGTGGACAAAAGGAAAACTAAAAAATAAAAAGATCAAAGAGCTATTTCTCTAGTTCAGTAATAAGGTAACTTATATGGTTCAAACAAACCACAACCAGTGTGTTACTCTGAAATGCACAGTTATCATGGTACCCACCCTTTTCTGAGGTAGGAACTCCTATTATTCATTGTTTCAGGATTACATTGTTCAGTTTTTAGGATGACACTGTTCATCTCGCATTTTTGCACATAATCACACCCAAATTGCTCAGTTTGAGAGGCAGGTAGAAATGCTACCATACCATATTATGACATAGTGAGGATGTGTTATGCACTTCATAATTACATACATACAAATATTGTACAGCTAAAATTTTGGTTCCTTCCCAGTAGCCCTGATATGGAAAAATAATCTATCAATCATCTTAAGGCAATTCATGCTAAACCTACAGAAGTAGCCTTCAGAGCTACAGAAATCTTCAGCTGCCCTGCTACAGTTCTTACCCAGGGGGCCACACTGGCCAGGGCTACAATTCTTTCAATTTCTATCCAGGGGAAAAAAAAAAAAAAGAAAAGGAAAAAATTTAAGAAAGAATTGGCTAGAAACTCAGCTTTATGTGTTAAAAATGCAGCAGAGAACAAATGAATTTTGAGTGATCTCTTCTCAGCAATAGTCAGTGTTGACTGTGATGAAGTGAAATCTGGAAGGGTCTGCCATTCAAGTGTGCAAGCTCTTTGAGGAGTTAATCTATAAGAGAAGCTTTAAAAACTGCCACTATTTCTGTTGCAGTGCCAGCTGTCAGGGCTCTGACAGTTCACCTCTGCACTGAATCTTCAGAACAAAGGAACTAGGTCATGAAACAGAAAATTTAAGCATATTCCCCGTGAAACTCACCTTAAAAGACAAGCATTCAGTTTACTAAGTCAAGAACTGAAGAGTTGGAAAATGACAAATCTAGGGCTGTGTGTTCAACTTTAACTCTTCCTCTTTGTATATCTGCACTGTTGAACTACTAATTATATGACTGCAGAAATAATTGTATGTAAAGACCACACTTCAGCTGATGGCAAAAGGGAATGCTGTTATTTAATTTTAAATGATTAATCAAAGCAGGTATTTAAAATACCTCATTGAATACAATGCTTGTCCACCAACGTTTGTGTATTCTCCCTCACAGCCTCAATAAACTTCTTCCACCCCCAAGCTCCTTGCTGTAGTCACCTCCTTACTGCCCTCTTTCACTGCCTCAGTTTCCCCACTGTCTCCAGTTCAGCTTTTTGGACCCTAAGTTGCTCTAACTACAGTGTTCAGCAGCACATCTAAATCTCTGTGTTACTTTTTCTTCTTTGTCCTGCTCTTTCTTCATCACTCCCTCTGATACAAGAGAGGGGAAGGGACAGTAGTAGAGGAAGGGGAGTGTTTTCTCTGGATGAAGCTGAACTGATGGGTCTCCTCTCTGTTGCCTCTCTTGGACAACAAGAACCAGTTCAGGAAAACCAAGGCAAGGACTGACTGCCAACAGGGAGATGCATCCTGAAGCTGATGAGCCATTTATCAGAAGACAAAACCATTGATTGCTTATAGCCAAAGGCTTTGACATTCATTCAGTGTGAGCCAACTCAATGTCCTTATGCCAGACACTTTTCAATGGACAGCTCCCAGTGTAATTAAGGAATTTCTAGCCAAGAGAATGCAAGTTTCTAAATGCTGATGCCCTCCACAAGAGTAGCAGTGCTCCTAGTTCCCTTCTGTCATGCTCCAGATGCCAAAGGAAAGACCAAGTGTGTATTTCCCCTTGTATCCCAAAGTTAGCACAATATATTTGCCTTGTCCCACTTTCTACACTGCCACAAAACACATGTACTGTGCAAACACACCTAAGTTTTGCAAAGATCTTTCCTCTTTTGGAGAAAATAGTACCATAAATCAAATCTTATCCTTTCATGAATGGGCCTTTTCAAAAGGAGAGAAAATCTTTCACGAGGATAAGAACTAAATCTGGAGAAAAAAAAAACGTGGAAGCTTTAGGGAGTACATTCTTCACAACACAATTTCTTCAGGTCATGGATTTATGGGGCAAGCCTATTTAAAAACACCAGCAATGAGTGTATAGTACCACGTACAAGACACAGAGAAATAAGGCAGATTACATCTACTGTGTATTTGCAAAGACATAGCGCATAAACTGTTCAGAGAATAAATGTTTCCTAAAGCCATTTTAAGCACACTGAAATATGCTCCCTGACAAACACATCCTTTACAACCTCTTCCAAGTCAGAAATGGTTTTCAATTTAAAAATAGGAGGTACAGTTTTCTAAAGCGGTATAGAAGTGGCATATCCTTCTGCATAAAGTGCTTGCTTAGTGAAGATAATTGAGGATGGAAAATACATTATTTTTCTGTTCTATCTACCGTGGCAATTAAAAACAACAATTAATGGTGTCAAGGTGCAAAATGATGATTTTAATTACACTACCAGAGTAACATAAGAGGTTCACATGCAGTGACTACACCCTTGATTGGTCTACTACAGAAGAAAAGACAGAATTGCTTCCCTAGGGCAATATTCTCCACCTCATTCATGTTGATTTACTTCACAAATAACCTCAGTAACTTATTTTATTGACCTCCCTAGTAGCAGGCTTTTGAAAGTAAAACCAAGATATTTTTCCTTTTTGTGGAAGCTGTATTATTTTACTCTATTTTTAAATACTACTGAGAGATTTGCCATTTACAGCATCATATTTTACAGTCTGTCTTGTAATTTAAAATTATGAATATAACAGAAATAATTCTAAAAGAATGAAAAAGCTGATTTTCAACAACATTCATGGTATCATTCAGGGTGCAGGAATTCCAGTTATCTTGCTCCCATTGCTATCACACTGAAGCACACTCAGCAAGAAGAACACAAAAAAGACCGTCCTTCCTTAATTATGCCTTTACCTCTCCCATCATTGAAATAGCATGCCCTGAGGCAAAATAAGGAGAAACAGCAAACTCTTTCCTGGAAACTTCATAAAGCAAACATGATCCATATATCTAAGCCTCTATTCCCCTTGTACCTTCAGGGAGAGAGAAATATTTTTGAAATTATTAAGTTCATTTTACTGTCTACTGCCTTTGAATAGTATTGTTAAATTGGAAAAAGAATATCACTGCACTCTTGAAGCCAGGGTCTCTAATCCAGTACTAGAGGCACAGGGAACTGTACTCACATGCTCCAGAAGGTAGATATATTCATATTTATATTAGACATTTCAAGCTGAAGAGGGCAGGTTCACAATAATGCAATATCCTAGCTTAAATGGCTTTGTCAAAACAAGTTTTCCTCTGGTTTCTCACCTTTGTTTTTGGTTGAACAAAAACACAAATACAGAGATTGTCTTAATCCCTCTTGCTTTTATTCAAACACCCGTGCTGAGCCATATTCATAAAGATATTTCATATCCCATCACACCATCTTCCAGATGCTTTTTACTAAAGGTCTTTAAAAAGGTTTTCCTCTTACCCCCTTCCTTGCTTCTGCAGAACAGTTAATTAAAATACTTCCATGGAGATGCACAACATGGACCCTCTAACTAGTGTCAGTCACTGTGCAAAAAATGAGCCTGTTTGTTGGCTAACTGGTTATTGCAACTATTTTTTTTTGCTATGGCAGCCTGTGTTCTTATTGTGATTCAGCAGAACCACTGAGACATCAATTAGTGTGGTTTCTAAGAGCTTTTATAACTCATGTTTAAAATGCCAGCTTCAACCACAAAGCACAGCGGTCCTGTAATCTACAAAATAAAATTTGGGGATCAGTTTCCATTTACCTAAACTTCTGCAATAATGAAAATGCGTCTGCTGAAGACATCTGTTAGAACTTGGTAACATCTAATTTTTATGGCAAATAATAGAGTTCAGCTCCATAAGATTAGAGGTTATAGGCTAGGCCTTTTGGCTGGCTTGGCATTCCTGTTGAAATATTCTGCCAGCCAACTTAATATATGCATTAAAAAATCCCGATGACTTCATGATTTCCTCCTAAGACTCAAAATAAAGCAATAGTTTCGTCTCTTAATGCTTTGCTCCATGGCATTGTTGAGCCTATGGCAATGTCTGTTTGATGGGACTGACAATAATATTATTTCTTTTCACTAAAAATAAAGGCTTAATGAGGCGAAATCCAGAGTTAATTATATGTTGGAAACATACACTCTGCTGGAGAGGAGGTGGAGTTGCAAAAATCACTGTATTTCAGGACAGCCCTGCTTGTATTCTGGGTTTCAGATATTGAATTTTTTCAACCCAAAGCTTGAGATTCAGGTTTTTTCAGATTAAATTCAGCCTTCTAGCACACATAAATTGCACATAGCTACTGTAGAGGATGTTTTTGGAAAATAAATATAACAACATCACCATTCATAACAATTAAACCATCTGTGACTCTTAACAAAAATTTTGCATTCCTTTTTAATCCAAAACCCTGTGAGAGATATTCATTATTCCCCTGGGTCACATATACTAGTGAAATAATCAGATTTGAAATGCCTATGAAAATCATGAGCAGGAAAAGGAGAATGTAATTTCATCTAGCTTCTAACAGAGCACCCAATCCAATGAATTGCTAAGTAGAACTGCTCACTGGGACATGCATGCATAAAGCTGCAGAGAGCCATTCACCAGAGACTCAAATATTACTGGGTAGGTTTCTGTAGAGCCAGCAGAATCTGGGAAGATCGTGGCATCAAAATCAATATGCCCCATAAGAAGGCTGAGTATCAGAAGCATAAAATTGGAAAGGAAAATGATCAGCCAGCCTACAGACATGCTGCTGGTGTTGAAGAAGTCTAAATGGCCTGCTGGACTTTTGAAAAACAGGAGAGCATTCGCCAGTCATGGTTTGGGTTTTACTACCCGTCTGTGCCCAGCTTTACCCCAGGGCATGTCCAACTGCCCCTTTCCCAGCTCAGCAGCTTGCACTCTTTCTCCTTCCTTCCTCAGAGAACGGTTTCCAAGAGACAACCCATGCACAAACAGTGCTAAGGGGTCAAAGAATTATCAAATCTACTTGCATGATTCACTAGATAAATAAATTGTAATCCAGGAATGGGAGAGTGCCTGAATAACTTCATAGACCACTTCCCCAACTAATGGCATGCTATTCACAGCTATCACTCATTAGTACACTTTAAGACACTATGGTCTGGTTCCTCAGTCTTTTCTGGCACAGTCATATGCAGCTCTACAAATCAAGTGAAAACCTGGTGGCGGGTATTTTTTTTTTTTTAATTTTAGTAGTGCTTTATAAACAAATCTATATTATAAAGTTTGGAAGTAAGCAACTAGGTTTTGATAAAAAAAAACCCAAAACATTTTTTTTTTGTTTTTTTTTAATTAAAGCTTAAGTCTGTAAGATACACCTCTCCTGAGCCTTTTGTTCCTTCCTGTCTCCTCTGTATCAGGACAAGGGCTAGCCATTGGCACCCATGTCATCATGCTGACACAGCTGATCATGTGACCACGGATACAAAAGAGGCAATGGGGATGTAAACAAGGAGGAAAGAATCCACGGTTACAGTGGTTTAGAGGCTGTATGGATATAGTTTCAGATCTGCAATAGAGCCAACTGAATGCTTACCTCCATAGAAAGGACTCTACATCTTCCCATACCCACCCACGCACTCCCCTAGTGCTGGAGCTAGCAGTCACCCAATCTTGAGGTACATGAGTTGTTGAGTACTTCCCTCCCTTGCTTTTAGGAACTGATGCCTTAAGACTTTTGCTTTTTATACATTTTTCATATATTCATAGCTCTGTAGACTACTGTTAATACTTTTCCTACCCTTTCTCTTAGATTTTAGAACAATAAGCTAACCTTCTAACCCGTTCCTAAAATGTTGTTTGGTCCAACTGCCAAGGAGAGAACATTTTGTTTCTGTAACCAGAATCTGAGAAGACATAACAAGAAATAAGGCAAAGAAGCCCCCTGGACTGATGTCAGTGGGGCAGAACCCAGGGGCTAGATGACCTAATTGAATGCTCTTTTAATTGGACAATATTTGGTTGATAAGTTAATTTGTTAAACTTATAAAAACTGTAGAAACGCAATGCCAATTGTGCATATAGCCACATTATGAACCTTGAAAGCTTTCAATAAAGGACCTGGTTTTTATGTTACTATTCTAATACTGTTGCAAACTTTCCTTTCCCTTGTTTTAGGCAACATTACTGCACATTCACCTAAGTACCACACCATGCTAAAGAGAAGCAGCAGGAGTGTGAGCTTGACAGGGAAGATATGGATGTGAGGAAGGGAGGAACCCCGTTTCAGAGACCCTAATCAATTACGTTAACTGAAGCCATGTCACAAAAACACATCTCCAGATAGGGGACGATAATCCTGCAGATTTAGCTAGAAAGTCAGGAGGATAAGCAATACTTACCTGCTATTCACTCTTCCAAGTGCATGTCTAGGAAGCAGAAGTGGAAGGAAAGACAAGTGGGAGAAGCTCTGGTAATCTCTCTCTCTTGTCCTTAGGTAGAACAGCTGGGATATGATGGGATAAAGCACCTACTCAGCACCCCAGACTGGGGAAGTTTAAGAGGATTCTGAGATCACAGCTACAGTCCACTCTCTTTTCTGCCCAGGGGTTAATTACTCATCTCGCTCTTATTTAGGATGTGTTGCAAAGCAACAGGCTAACTCTTTCCTAGTGGAGGATTATTTTTATCATTGTGGTTTTTTGAATGAACAAATATTAAGAAATATTATTGTTTTCTTAGTGCTACACCACATGCCACTTCTACTCTTCTGCTGTTTTTATTGAAGCTTGCTGTGTGCTGTGTACACCTGCAGAGCTCTTTAGGAACAGAAGATTGGTCATCTTCAAGCAAATCTTTCTTCACCTTTCACGACTCTATTTATGATATACTGATTAATCAATCATCAGAGAGATTAAAGGTCATCTTTAAAAAATAAATGGCTTATGGATGCAGCAAATCATGTCTTTGAGATTTATTGGAAAAGGCTGTAAATTGTCAGTCATTTTATTACACAAATAAATCAGATAGTTACTGCAAATTGATTAACCGATTCCAATTTTTTTAGGAACAAATTGTTGCTCCAACCTATTTTTCTATCTTCTTGGACAAAATGATTGCTTTGTAGTCTAAGTGAATGATTGCTTGTGTGTCCAAGGCCACAGTTATTGCTTTAAGTTGCTTCACACACATTAATTTTTTTTGAGTGTTGTTCACCACAATTTGTTTTCACATAAGCACTGCTCTCTATTTGAAAAGACTGAATGGTACAAGGGCTGTTTGAGATGCTGAAAATAATACTGCAACAGCATAATCAGCATTATATTTATACAGGGAACAATCATACAATTAATATAAATAGGTTTTTTCAAATTTCACAATAGAAGTAGAGGACCAAAGTTAATTTCCTACACTGAAAGAGAAATATTTAAGAACCTCTCATTATATCTGGCTTGCTGTATCATTGCTGTGGGCAGGGGAAAGGGAAACAATAGAATATTTCAGTAATGGAAAATAAAGTTGTCTGAAATTCAGGATTTTCATTGCTGAGATTACAGTGAAAGTGAAAATAATTATATAGAGTTACATGAAATTAGAGATCAAGAGATGAGTAAGCATGTTTAATTTACTCTTATTCTCACAGCATTTTCACCATCTGCATGTCTCAAATAAACCTCTGTGGATCACATCTAATGGACACATTGGTGGAACTTCCACTGTCAATTCAGATGACTCTTTGTTTCATTTCAGCACCTTGTTGCTGTAACCATCCCCCTCTGCACGACTGCGGAATCCCTTCTGGAGAAAAACAGGTAAATTCCTCTAACCAGCTAAAACCCAGGCATGGCTCCATGGCTGGATCAGCCCAGGCAGTGCTCAGATATAGACAGGTCTGCTCCAGGTTTTTCTCCTGCTGCAGAGACCTGTCCTATGTCACTAACAGGTTCTGTATCCTCCTGCATTCTCTTGGCACAACCTGCTGTAG
This sequence comes from Climacteris rufus, assembly GCA_013398175.1. Taxonomy (NCBI): domain Eukaryota; kingdom Metazoa; phylum Chordata; class Aves; order Passeriformes; family Climacteridae; genus Climacteris; species Climacteris rufus. The sequence continues at coordinate 907,185 of VZRZ01000887.1, read as the reverse complement.
GCACAACCTGAAGTGTCACCTTACCAGAACACAAATGAAAAAGGCTGTCATCTCTGTCTCACTGCAAGAAGCATCAGCTGTGAAAATTCCTTAAAACAGCTAAAACCTCTGAGGATAAGAGAATGCTATACAGGGTCATGGAGCTCCTACTTCAAAACACCCCAGAACTGGGTGGTGGGAAGAGGTGTTCATAAGTGCAAGAGCCCTCGTGGCCACTTAGGGGAGGATGTATCAGTTCAGATTATTGCTGAAAAATTTAGAACAGTGCAACTGAAATCTGAAAAACTATAGGCATCCCACTCGAAGGTACATCCTGAAAATTAGCATGGATATATGACAAGCATGGAACAAGCAATTTTGTACATGGATTATATCATGGGCCAGAGGAGCCTATGAGTGAGATACAGAAAGCTGTGTGATAGGTGTGGGCCTGGGATGACTCCATGTGCCATTCTCTGTGACTAGTCAGGTCTCTCTAAAAGATTACTAAAGGGCAACACTTGTGTCACATCTTCAATAAAAGTGACTTAATCTTCTTGAATGTAATGTATCACTTTGCTGGTCATTGTGCATGCGATTGCAGTCATAAAGTTAGTGGATTGCTTGGATTATTAACAACAAAATATGCCATTCTGCTGTCAGAAGAAGTTTTGGCCCTTTAGGAAAAGGGCTGTCAGTGTCACTGGAGTAGGTTTCTGAAACATCTGTGACATTACAGGGAGGTGTGTTGCCATTTGCTGTTCTCAGTGAGGAGGAAGAAAGAAGCCACAATTCTTTAAAACAGTGATAGAATATAAAAAGGGTTCAGCAAATAAGGATGAAGCAATTAAAGGAGGAAGAGGACCATGAAAAAAATGGCTGGGAGAACTGTTTATGCTATCATGAAGCAGCAGCTCTGGCAATGTGGACAGCAGACCTGATTAGCAAGTCTGATTCATCCCAGTACCTCATTAGAGCTTTCCCTCTTTGCATATGCAATATCACAATAGCTCCTAAAACATCCGCTTTGTCAACATGAATGCAGCTGAAAAGGAGATGTTGTTTAGTCTCCTGCATGTTGGAGTTCCTGGTCTCTTGATACTGGAATGGCCTCAGCAGCTATGGGTTGTAGGTCATAAAACAGACAAGCTTGAGGATAAAGGTTTTATGGCAAAGATTTAACTGGCACCTGGCAGGTCCTGAAAGAAAAAGCAGAAAGACAGGAGAAATGTCACATTTTCCCTTCTGAGCCTGAACAAAGCACAGTTCAGGCAAACCAAAGAACCTGGGCCAGACAATGAAAAGGTCTGGTCACCTCCCACAGAGGAGGGGAGGGTACCAGGCATGCTGTGTCACCAGCCACTGCTTGTCCTCCACTGTTCTGTTTAGGAACTCGTGCTTTCAAGGAGGGGCAACAGGGAATTTGGTGCTGATTTTTCTGTAAACAAATTGATCTTGTTGCCAATTATTGACTTATTTTTTACACAGCAGCTCATAATCCTTAGGGGCGCTAAAAATGCCCACCAAAGTGCTACACACTTGTTAACATATGCAAAAACCAAAGGGCAATAGTGTTACCCATCATAAAGATTCCTCTAATCTGATTAGGAGTTCATCTCACAAACATTAATGACTCACAAACAAGTCAAAATTTACTTGTCTTAAAAGGTCAGTAATAACCAGTAATTCCATTTAGGAATTTTTTCAGGTAATTTCTTCACGTGTACTGTCTCACATGCATCCTATATGCCAGACACTTGCTTATTTGTTGATTATCCAATCAACTTTAAAAAATCTGCCATTATTTGGAACTAGGCTGATACTTCTGTGACAGACTCTTTCCTGCCAGGTCTTGCAACACCAGACAGCCAGTGTAAGGTTACTGAATTCAATGGAGGAAGGTTGATTATCACCACCTGAAATCACAATCATTCCTAAAAGCATGGCCAGTTATTTTAGGTAATTTTTTCTAACTGTATCCTGCATACCTTTACAAAGTTTGACAAAAGTTTCATGCTTTTTACAATGGATTGTAAAACATTAAAAATCTTTATAAATGTTTTAAAGATTTAACAAAGCCAAATAAAAAAAATCTCTACAGGTTGATCCGTTCCTATTCTGAAGTTCTCTGTGGGCACACTGCTTCATAGAAACTCTTTTCCCAGTGTAACCAAATATCCTTTTAATGCAAAAAACTGTATTGTTATTAGTAACTCTTGGACCAATATTTGCTTTAGTTACATCATAATGAAACCCTTTCTATACAAGTCAGCTGGGGCAAAAATTTCTTATGGGACTGTAACAAACAGAATGTGCCACCTAGCTCACTAATTTTAAAAGATCACAGTTATTTTTTCTGATAAATCTAGTATGATGCCTGTAATATACTTTCAAGTAGCACCAAATAGAGCTGCTGACCTTTGCTTTTCAAATATCTTTTTTTCTTTTCTTTTTCCTGTTTTGCCCTGAGGTCTCTGAACTTTGGCAAGTCTATGAAAGTCCTCAGAATCCCCATGATTTTCTATCTCTTTCTTCTGTTACACACCATTTTCTGGGTTACCACTAAAAAAAGCCACGCTATCGTAAGCCAGCTGTAAGTGTTCCACTGTCTCTTGACAGTCAGTGACCCAAAGAGCAGAGCAAACACAACTGCTACTGAGCTCCCTTTAAGGTGTCCAAATATACAAACATTCTTCAAATGAGCAGCAATAGAAAATGTAAATGTTGTACTTAAAGAGAGACTTCATTAACTTATTGCTCTGAATATTGAAAGTATAAGGAATAAGCAAAGGCATAATGTATTAACTTCCTTATATAGCTCAAGCAGTTCAAACTCTAGTGGACCTGTAAACCCCACTCATAGATCTTGCCAGAAAAAGGCATATTCAAATGCCATATCGTACAGTTATGATGCTGAGATTTGATAATCTGAGAGATTTACATGGCCCACTGACATATTCCAGCGTGAAAATTAAGAGTGCAGAAATAAATCCTGAGGCTATTGAAGTTAATCGACAAATTTTCATTGCTTTCTAAAAGGGTAAAAGATAAAGGTAGCTTGGATCTAACACACACTGTAGAGATCACTGTAGAGAAACAAGTTACAAAAGATAATCTTCATTTGGCTTCAGACCACGGCATAATGTAAAATTTTGCATTCCTTTCTTTAGCAAATGCATATCCCATTATTTTAAAATAAACTCCAGCCTATCTTTAATATATCTCACTACTCCATGAAAGAGTTTGTCAATTTAATGAAAAATATTGCTCTTCCTTTTGTACCACTGGTTTTAATACTGTGTCAAGCTTTTAAAAAATGTCGTAATAGCCTTCCTTAGGTTCTCTTCTTGGTGGCATTGCCACCACTGAGTTATTATGTAAATTATTGCAATCTGGTTAGCTCCTTCCATCTCTTTTCTTAACAAAAGGGGTCTGCAAGTGCTAATCAAAATGTTGCAATTTACATATTAATGAAGTTTTCATAATGGCATTTGCTTCATAGGTAATATGAATGGTATGGAGACTTTTCACACTTCTTTTGAGCAACCTGAGGTAGGGATTTTGATCCCCTGAAGTAGCTGAGGTACATCTGAAAATAAATTGTAAGTGCATCACAGTATATCTCTTTATCTCTCTCTCTCTCTATACATATATATATATAACTATTTCTACATATCTTTGATATCAGAATGATACACTCTAGTGTTTGAATCTTAAATGTAGCCTCACTTGTGTCTGTGAACTATTGTTTACTCATACTCCTTTGAACACTTTTATTGCAATCATTCTGCAAAATGCTAAAGGCACATTTTTCTGCTGAGAGTGTGGAGCAAAAAGAAGTAGTGAATAATTTTTTTGTTGTTTAAAATAAGAGAATAAAGAGGAAGAGTGGGATGAATAGAGACAGAGAGATGTAAAGTTTTAAAAATACCACAACCCACTCCTATGGAAAGTTGAAAGGTAAAAAATTGCCCTGCCACGACAAATGTCCCATTAAAAAAGCTGGATAGGGAAGAACATTGAGTTTCTATTTTCCATTCTATTTTCTACTTTGCTGTGATTTTAAAATATGGCAATGACAAAAACTGTATTTAGTATTAGATGTTTAAAGCTTTCTAATTAAAGATCTGAGATCGCATCTATCTGTAAATCAATACAGAGAACTCTGTCAATTTCTACTTTCACCTGAATAGCCAAGTGTGAACAGTGTTATGTCCCTTAAATTGCTGATGTAAATTGTTAGGAAATTCCAAACAATATGTGGTATTCCAAGTGACAAATTTTCATCCATAGTCAAATTGAATGTCCAATTGGTTCTTTTTATATCTTTTAGCCATGGGATCTTGTTCTTTAACAAATCCCACTAAAAAATGGAGATGAGGTTAAATGTCTATTTGCTAAACTAAATGGACCATGTAGAATCTCTCAAGAAAATCCATTTTCTTTAACCATCTTCTTTATGCTTATTTCAACCTTTTCCAGAATTTGATTTCTTTCTTCAAGAGTGGACTGTGAACTTGAGCATTCCAGAAATGTGTATTCCCAGTGAGAAAACAATAATAACCCTCATCTGTTCCTCATGTTTCTGCTCTAAACAATCCCATTTTTTAGCTATAATTTCATCTGGGAACTCATTTTCACTCACACAGACACTGACTTAGCTTCCTGAATTTGTAAATCTGTGAGACTTTTTTTTTTAAAGATGTTCTTAACACTTCAAGATAAAAGATTCTTTGTCATTATGAGATCTAATGATGGATTAGTTCCATGATGGATGTAAAGTATTTCGAGCTTTAAACATTATTTATATTTAAGACTCCATCAAAACACAGATTTACCCGGGTTTTAATAAAACACCTGGTTAGTAACTGTTAAGTGTTCCCTAAGTACTTTACTGTCACCCTTAGCTGGAGCGTGGGTTAGAGCTTTTTCTGAGAACATTGACGCAGGATTTTACAAAAAATTTCTCTCCAAATTTTCAGGAACGAAAAAACAGGAATAAAATTTTAGTACAGAATTTCACTCATTTTTTCCACTCAATCCATATTTTGTCTTTTAAAGTCTAATCCAAAGCGAACAGATCCAATATTAAGCATGCTCTAATGGAAGATTAGATTTGCATGGAAGACATTTTCTGTCATTGAAAAATGGACCCTAGTAATAGTTGTATCTAAAGCTTCATGACAAACATTTCAAAAGCAGATTAAAGACATGTGGGAGGTATGGAATGATATTTAAAAAAGGATAATTTATACTGAATCTCAGGAAAGCACTTGAGAATAAGATTGATTCAGCTACAGAGAATATTCCCAGGGGTGTTGATAAGTGTTTCATTGCTTTGAGTATTTAGATCTGGTGCTAAAGAAAAAATATAGTTTTATCGTTGTTCAAAGCATTTGAAATTGAAGTCATGTTCATTTTTATTTTTTGTTCTTCTTTTTTGAAACTGACATATGATCAATATTTTCAATTTGCTGAAATAGCTAGTGTTTGAAAAATGATATTTTTCAATAACCGTTGCAATCATATTTTCACTAAGCAGATCAGAATTAATTCAGAAAGGGCACAGAAAATTGTCAGACAAAATTTAATATTAAGAATTTAATTCCATATTTGTAAATTTATTTTTTTCAATCATAAAACCCAGAACATTTGAAAATGCAGAACATTTGTATTTACAATCAAGTCAAGCAATGCTTTGGAGATCATGCCTGCTCTTTGCATCTTCTATCCTGTTCTCAATATTTTATTCCCTGAAGGGAGAGGCAGGGACAATGTACAATGACAGCCATCATGTCCATATCTCATATTGTTGTGCAAGGGAAAGATGAAAAGCTTTTTGTGTGCTTGTTCTCCTTACCAAGACAACTTATGACCCAATCAGAGGCAGACAATCCTTTTAGTCATGTGAACTTCTTACTAAAAACAACTAAAATCTCAAAAGTGGCAAGTTGGCCACCCTGATCTAACTCAGCACCAGCATCTAAAGCAGGAAATAACACAACCAGTATCATTTAGCACACATATTGCACATAATGTCTGATAATAGATAAGCAAGCAAACACTGAAAATACTGCTTTGAAACCTGCTTTTTTTTGTCCTCCATAAAACCTGTGTGAGATGCATTCCAACCTTGTATCATTTCTATGAAGAATTTTGGCAAAAATATTAATGTGTCCTCATCTTACGGTCAGCTTATTTATCTTTAAGTACAGAAAATTATTTTTGTCAAAGGCTAAACTTCCTGTTTTAGTGAAGAGAACACTCTCCCCTGTACAAAGAGGAATTCTGGTGTTTTAGTGGTAGGTAAAGAACCATGGTGGTTTTCTCTGCTCTTTGGAACCAGAAGGGGCATATCTATATATTTATATAGCTAGATATATAGATATATATCGATATGGCATCCCTGCTCAGGAGGCCTCCTGTCCACATCTAGTTTGCTAGCACAGATATAAGCATGTAGTTCTCCAAGGATGAGAAGGATATTGGATTGTTTATTTTCATAAAACCTAGTTAACTTTTTTACCTAGGATTCACCCATCTTTAGAGGACTTTGTGTGCCTTTTTCTATCTGCAGTGTACTCTTGAATCCTGGGGAGGGGGGGGGGGGGGGTTTTGGTTTTTTTCTTTCATTTTTTATGCATTTGGTGACTTTTTCAAATATAACCCAATCAGAACAAGGGGTTGCATGAATGCTGTGAAACAAAGAATTAACCTGCGAAAGTAGATGTCACTCAGATTCCATGGCAGTGCTGGAAGTATATTCTCAAAACAGAAAGGCTCCTTATTGAGACAGATCATAATTTTTTGCAGTTGTTCTTTATTCCAGAAGGCATGGCACACATTCCAAATCCTGAAAAACAAATTAAAAACTCACCATCTTCTGTGATTACAGGGAAACATCAAACATAACAGTGTGTAGGTACCTGGAGAAACACAACACAGTGTTTTGAGCAGAGTTCTCAATCAAACATTCCTAAAGGGAACAAATTCAGTGATCCATACAATCTCTGTTACTTCTCATCCCAGATCAAATAGTCCACCAGAATTCTTTGTACAGATACTCAAAAAGACTTCACAGAAAAAATTATTTTGAAGCCAGCGGAACTGCCTTACAGAATTTTCTATTTTCGTACAGATCTACACTGCATTCTGCCTCCCAGAAAACTCCAGCAGAGTTCCTTGTGTACCATCAGCTATCTATCAGATTTGATCTGCTTAGAACAGATTTAGAAAGAAGTGGAAGCAGAACAGCCAAAGGTTTAAAAGCATTCCCTGGGAAATACACTCTACAGGGCAGCAGCATGAAATTACAGGGGAAGAAGGAAATGGGAGAGAAGTACATTTCTAGGAAGGTGTTGCCTCTGTGACATGCCTGGCTGAGGTGTGGGAGGGAACAATAAAGATCCACGCCAGCCAGTTTTTACGCAAGAAAGGCTCAAATATTTAAGCACTCCATTTGTGTGAGTATTGTAAAGATTAAAAGGTGTATGGTAGAGTAGTGGTAGAAGTGGCGGGGAAGAGACAGAGGAGTGGGCCATGATGGGGAACTTGGATCTGTAGTATGGAGAGGAGCCTGGCTGGTCGAAGCAAAAACCCTCGTTAGGAACTAATGAACCTCTCCACACTTAGGAATTACAGGATATTATGGTACATGTAACAAGTTCTGTAAAAATCTGCTAGGGAAGATAACATAAACCTGGACCGCCTATGTTGACAATTTTCCTCACCATGGGAAATTTATTCCCCACTAAGTGTTGAAACATATCTAGAACCAAACCCACCTCTGCTATAGGAATTTAAATGTTCCCAGTAAACATACTTCTTACTCCTCTTACCCATCCTTTATATTTCATAAAGATAAGTAAGTGATTTGAAACCAGGTGTCATGGAGTGGAAATGAGTCCTATGTTCCTTTCTGCTTTTACATGTAATGAAAGATAACTCCATGTTTGAATAAAATTAAGTTTGGAGTCCAGCCAGAAACTTTCTCTGTGCTGTAATTTCATTTAACTTAAGCAAAAGGTGCTTCTAGTTATAGATTTCTGGTATAGCCAGGAACATAAAGAAAACATGTCATTGACTGACACTTAGAAGTGACAGATGCTGTTGTTCTAGAAATACTAGGACACCTGCCTGAGCAGGGAGGTTGGACCAGATGTGGTCCCTTTCCAACCTGACCAGTTCTGTGATTCTGTGACTCAGGGTGAGCAGCAATGGCAATCTGTTAATATACTCTCCTCGTAATTCAGCAGAAGTTCTCATGTTTTCACATTTTAAAAAATGGCATATCTAATTTATGAGCAATGAGGAACTATGGAAGAAAATGTCAGTGAGCAAAAGGTGATGTTTGGAATTTATGATAAGAATTTGAAAAAGACAATTTACCTGGACACCTGAGTGAACAGATTTCCTTCAAAGTGTTTGTCAATCTCCCAGATTTAGCTGGGAGATACAGCCCTCTGATTTAGCTCTACATTTCAAATATAAGAAAAAACAGAGAAGCATTTTGGGCCCATATGTCTGGAGACCAGTTGCTGTCCAAAACAATCACTTTCTCCCCTTTCTCTAACACCTCCCAAGTAAAGCTAAAAAGCCTATTTCAAGCCACCTCGCACTAGCTGTTAACAAATTTCTTGCTTTTTTATGGTATTTCTGTTGGAAACAATTGCCAAAGTGTCCAGACTGTTGAATCACAGGGAAGTTGAGATTTAACCTTGGCAGGAGGCCATGTGATTGACATTTCCATTGCCAGAGTTTGTCCAAGTCATTTTGAGAGCCAACTAGATTTCATTTTGCCTTATCTGTGGGTTATCATTCTTACAAGAATCATCTCATTCTGGCAGGATCTTGATTTAAAGCTTTAAAAGTCAGCTAGGCTCAAACTGATTCTGCAAGGTCACAAACGCTGCAGGTTCACTCCATAATATGAAATTAGAAGATTGAGTACCAGTCCTCTCAAGGTCCTAGCAACAGTTAGATGTGCCTCACAGTCTCATTCTCAATTAGGGCAATTTTTAAGGCTGTCAGCAGCTCACAATTTTATCCCATGTTTCTCACCTCCATATTTTATCCAGGTGCACAATCCTGACAAAAATTTGCTTCCCTTCCATTTGCAAGCTGCTTGGAGTGCTTTCCTTTGTGTTATATTTAGATAAGTACATACTCTGATTTTTCACCCAATCAGATAAAATTTCCCTTTCCAAAAAATATCTGCTGCTGTAAGCACCTCTCTCACCCAAGGGGGCACGTAAGACAGAATGCCTGCTTGCACCACACTTGCTTGTGAAGGATCAGCCACGCAAAATTGTTACCATGTTGGTTTTAATTGCCAATTTTTTTATTAATTAACAATAATTAGTTATTGTCAAATATATTGTTGTTTTTTACACTAAGCCATTCCCCAGGGAAACAAAATAAGCACTGAACTGTCAGTAAGTAATTGTGGCACATGACTATAATGGGTTTACTATGAAAACACTGTGAGTTAACTTGTAGATTTTACCATTCAATGGTAAATGATTAGCCCCTTTGGCTAATCATTTTTTTATTAATGTCTATGAAAAATGGTAGCTCACACTAGATCCTAGGCAAGTAGTCATGATACATGTGTGAACTCGTTTTGAGATGCAGAAGTCCCACTGTGAGTGCAGTTCAGAATTGATGCAGACTGCATGAATATGAGCCATAAATATGATTGGGGAGCCTGCAGTGAACTTCTTGTAGGTCTGTCTATGTTGGATCAATTATATGGAGCAGGCACTGCATGGCTAATCAGTCCTGGACATATGAAACACTGCTAATATGTCATATGTTATGTGAACACATTTTCTGTGTTACAAAACAGAGACAAAAATCAGAGAGCTTTTTACTTAATAGATATTTAGTTGGTCTTTTTTTTAATTTCAAGTATTGGATAGAAACTTTTGTTGGATGTTTCATGTTGACATACAGCCCTGTAGATATGTGAGGTAATGCCATTTGCAAGGGTGGGGGAAAGCCCACTACTATCAAATCTTAGCTTTTGAGGCTAACATTTTTTTTAAAATCTCTTTGGTTTTATTTGCCATTGTTAATTTTTGCTGCTTGATGTCCGCCCTTTTAGTTGTCCTACTAATTGCTATTTGCAAGATGCTCCTTAAGACTAAAAGAGAAAAAAAAAATGCTAGGAAATGTTTTATTAACACTGGTTCAGAACCTTGAAAGAACAAGGCAAATCTATATAATCTAAAGTATGAAAAAGATTCTTTTTAGCCAAAGGAGTCAACAAGCTACATAAAGTTTTGTTTTGATAATGACTGTGAAACAGCACAAGAATTACTACTACCGACTATTTGCATTGCAATAAAAGCAACAACACAAACTTACAAATCCTTCCCCACAGAGCTTTGATCCCAGTCCAGACATGCACTTAAATAAATATACAACTTCAGGTAAACCTACTGAATTCAAAATGCAACTCAAATGCTTCAAGTCAAATGATGTATTTAATGACTTTCCTCAGGAGCTTAAAACTTTATGAATCTTTTTTTGGAGCTTAGCAATAATCAGCTATAAGATGCTTTATCTAATGAAGAATGAAAAAGGAAACTTCATTCCTATTTTTCCTTCAGTCTTTTCCAGTAAGAGTAATTTCCATTCAGTTAAAAAATTGCTTCCTCCTAAAAAATGCCCCACAAACATACACGTCAGGGACATCTACTGGATCATAAATATAACTATCCACAATATAGCCAGCCAGGCATAGTCCTGTTATTTATTATGTACCATAAACAACATCTTCTTCCCATCACTTTGAATTATCCTTGATGTCATGCTTTATACCTTCTGCAGGGCACTACTCTCTGTTAGAAAAAGTCACTGAAACCAAATCTGGTGTACAAACTGAAGCCTGGCCAGTAGCTTGCATTCCAAACAATAGAATTTCAATGCAAGTATCCCAATAGAGATGCCTCTATAACTCGCTTGTCTTTTCCAGTGCCATTAGATGCAGTCAGAAATTCAAGGACTGTTGGACAATAAAACTCATTTTTTGCCTCTTTTGTCTTCAGTTTCCTATAGCTGTTACTATTTGTCATCCATTTCCTCTCACACACAAGCAAGCACTTTAGCCTACTTGGGGCAGCTTCAGAAACTGAGAGCAAAAAGGGATATCCAGGCCATATTCACCATTATGAAGTTTTCTGAAAACAAAAATGTTGCTAATAAAAAATTGTATTTTTGGTGTTCTAAATATATAAGATGATATTTTCATCTGTTTGGACTGGTAACATGGTATCTTCTGATTCTATTGCTAATTAAACATTCCTTAAAATTTGCTTTGTTTTCAGATATGCTACCATCAGTAAACTGTGCTAGAATAACCAGCATTGCATCTGGCACATGGAAGTGACTTCAGTCACATGGAAGAAGAGGTAGTCCATACTAACAAGACCTGGAGAGATTACTAGGTGGGGTTCAAGATACTGCATGGGAATAACAATTCTGCCCCAGGCTAAGCCAGCACATTATCCACCCCTTATTCCATACCATTGCCATCATGCTCAGGTCTCATACTTTCCAATACAACATCATTAACCACCTCACCCCTTCCCATCCTTTAGTATAATATGTATATGTCATTCCCTTAGTCTATGGACCACACCTCCACTATATCCATAAAATGTCTGTTGAGTTCATTTAGTCCATGACTTTGGGATCCCTCTGTTCTGGTGGTCACTGAGGACCACTGTGGGAGAGCTGGTGTGTTGTGTGGAGTTACTGAGTACCAAAGCCAACTCAGGTCAGGTCACTGCTGCACTTGCACTGCTTCTTGCAAGGCTTGTGCTCCACTGGTTCAGGTGCTTTCTGCTGCAGCAATTCCTGTAACGTGCAACTCAGGCGTGAGTTATAACAATTCAAAGGCATATCCCTTATAATCTCCAACCCTGGTCCTTTTGGCACAAGTGTTATACGCTGCAATTAACTCCTCCCCTTGTACCCAGCCTGGCTGCAACAAGGGGTTCCTGCTACAGTAATTATACCCTCTAGTTAGTCCCCATGGGCTGCAGGATGACAGCCTGCTTCACCATACATCTGGCACCTTCACCTCATCAAATGTAAACATGCACTGTCTTCAAAGGAAAAGGATAAGAGTATCTTTGCTTTCTTCACCAAGATAATTCCTTCATGAAATTAATCACTGTCAAGGTAAAAACAGTATACATTAAAAAAAAATTGTCAGTTCTTTCTATACTGAATGCAGACAAGGCTACAAAATAACAAAAATGGTGGGGAAATGACAATTGAATTAAGCCATATCAAACACTCATAAATTTCTGTTACTTGTCTCTAAACAAAGTACCACAGCATGCTCCATCAATGACCTTACATATTTTTGTTAGTATTTTTCCATACCTATCTCAGACTAATGACATTATGTTTGCAAGTTTCTAGTGCTCTCATCAAGGAACTTGGAAAGTAATTTCCAAGAGACTTCATCTGTTTCTCTCTTCATTTTCTTGAACTCTCATAGCTATGAATTATTTGCATTCTAGTAATTCTCTTTACTGATGATTCTAGAAATTTTCCATTTTGATCAGGTTTACATCATGAAGACTATGACCCTGAATCATTTAAGAACACAAATTTGTTCTCAACTTCAAGATGAGTTGTCTTTTTATAGTGCTGGAAAAATGTACAGGAAAGATGTATAGGAAAGATGTATAATTTCAAGTGACACGTGTGTTATACAAGCCAGGGTCTGAATTTTTTCTCTTGGACTATACAAGTGTGGTAGCAGCACAGAAGGGACGATGGAAGAATGGAAGGAAGGATGGAAGGAAATCTGCCTGCAGCCCAGGCTCAAAGGTTGGGCTCTGTACAACACCAACAGGCATGTTGCCTCTCCCCTAGTGAGTGTGACCAGGTTCTCACCTCCTCAGATATCCCAGATTATTCCTACCTGAACCCTAGATCCCCTTCCTGCAAACTATTCCAGTTAGGTGGGAACCTGTCCAATGGCTGGCACCACTGTGGCTGTGAAACGTGTTTGCTAGAGGGGAAAGATTTTTAAGAAATGAAAAATTCGTTCAATCCAATTATAACTGTTCATAATTGCTTTCATTAGGAAATGTAATCCTTTCTCTGAGTCGCTTGCCATCTCCTGTGTCTTCTCAAAACCTGTTATTTTTTTAATTTTTGGTTCTCCAATCTCTGTTTCAAGTAGATCACTCTCGCATTTTATTTTTAATTTACTGTAAGCACAACAGCAGAATTCTTTTTAGTTGAAATACCCTTTACAATTCAACATTCAGTACGGCTAATTATGTTCTTGACTTACTTATGTCTATTTTTAGAGATTTCCCAACCCACCTCTCACTACTTTTTGCATATATTTTTAAAGAAGCCTTCTGTTTATAATTATTTTTACATTGCCACTTAAACAAACTTGCATCTGCTGCCTTTTTTCCCTCTAGACTGAACCAGGATGGATTTTAATTGCATTACCAAATGTTTCTGAAACACCTCCTAGAGTCTCCAGTAGACTCCCTCTGCAAAATAAAATCTTGACCAATAAAATAATAACCAAAACCTGCTGGGGCATTTCGTGTTTTCTCAAAGTCAGCTTTCTTGTGGTCCAGAATGTTCACTTGGCTTCCACCAGCACCCAAGAATAATTTGAACTAATAATATTGTAATGTTTGGGTGTTTCCTTGCTTCAGGCCTATTAATAATACTTGGTATATATCCTAGGATTTGGTCCAAAATAGCCTCTAACCATCTGAATGCTTCAATGAGCTGTGGAAGAAAGCAATCCTGAAATACCTCTCAAAATGTGTTCCTCCTCTTCATTTTTTTGTATTGAGTGGCATCCAAGTCAACATCTGAGTAATTAAAACTCTGCCAGGATCAAACATCCTGCCTTGTTATAGAAATCTCCAATGTATAAAAACATTTGCTGATTCTGTGTTATTTTATTTTAACTACCCTAGAGACGCAAACTCTCCCTGTAGCATCCTAGAACCAACTTACCATTTCATGGCTCTAATTTCTACACAGATTTCTGTGTCAGCCATAATATTTCTTTTCACAAATCCTTGTTCTGCCCAGCCAGTTCACTTACCTACTGCTTTAATTTACTTAACCCTTTGACAGGTTCTGTATTCTTAATATTATATGTCTTTGTGAAATTATTTTAAAATGTATCTTACTTATAAAATTGTATATCTATTAAAAAGTATATAAAATATAAAAGCATAGTATAAGTAAACAGAAAAATATTGGCAAGATGCATACACACAACAGAAAATAATTTAAATAACAGCTTCAGAATTGAATTTATTAGCTCTGCTAAAGTCTCCCTGACTTCCTTAGTCAAATTACAGGGTTTGTACTTACAGACTTATGATTCTTCCTTGCTGTTGGTAGAGATGGATATCTGTTTACCCTTTCAAGTGGAAAATGGGTGTTGATAGATCAGACAGACAGAGAAACAGAGATCAGAAGACAGTTTAATTAGATTTTAGATCACAGAGTCATTGAAAAATGAGGGTGCAGCTCTCAGGGTGCAATGCACCAGTGAAGGAGTTTGGGTATGGAGGGAGAAAAATATCCCAACCACTGAAGTGAGGCAGAGCTGAGAGCTGTCTCAGGCAGTGGAAGACTGCAAAGACAGATGGAATTGCATGGAAGTTACCTGTATAGGTAGGATGTAAAGCCTGCATAAAATCATGGGGCTTTCTGTAGGATTCAATGCAAAATGAGGCAAATTTCAGAGGTTGATAAAAATGCTTGAAATTCTCTACCCTGTGGCTCCTGATCATACTAATGATTCTTCCTTAAATTAATGCTATTTTCTTCTTTTGCTTCACCTACCATCAGTAAATAGGAGAAAATTATTTATACTCCCTTTCTATAACAATTACACACGTGAATTTCTAAAATATATCCAATTGTGTATTTTCCATGTGCTATTCATTTCAAAAGTCACAACAGGCTGCAGGTTCATCCTTCTCATTTCTTTCAACTCACTAATCAGCCCTCTCATTATCTTCACTAGCATTTGGCCTGTTCTGAACATTCATTTTCCAGTTAGGCTTCTGTTTCTTACTTAACTGGTTATCCAAACTCAGATCAGGTAGCTCAGTTCTGGCAGAACTAACATGGTGTCCATCTTGGCTCATGACATAATCCCACTCTTCCTTCACTTCATGCATTCCCTTCCTCTGAGTTACCTGCAAATGGTTACAAAATCTTCAGCCACCTGGACAATGAAGTTTTTACATATTTTTTCTAACCAGTGTCTTAGAATCCAGCAACAGTGGTGGATTTGGAAATAAAGCTTCAGATGAGTTCTGAATTTCAGAGAAATATCAGATCATTTTCATTCAGATCCAGATGTTCCAAACTGGTGGCACCACCTTGCATTTTAAAGCTTTAAAATTCCCATGTGTTCAACGGGATAAGGACAGGTTAGAAAAAGACTTGGAGAATATCAGCATTGGGAATCCCCTACCTGGGACAGGAAACCTTTTTCTCCATATTCTGGAGCTTGATCATGTATGCCCTACTACTTCTTGTCCATCACACCTTTTCACTTTAATTTGGTTGTACCAACCAGAATGCTGATAGTAATTTCAAATACACTAGGAAAAAAAAAAAGATACTGGTAAATGTCTCAAATATAAACATCTTCCATGGAGCTTAGTTCACTTCTTCCAGAAAAGAAAAAAGAAAACACCAAAAACCACACCCAAAACAACCCATGTTGGAAAAAAAAATAAGAAAAAAAGAAAGAAACTTTGTGTTTATTCTACTACAGTTTAATCAACTACATTTACTAGGTGCTAAAAAAAATGCTAGGTGGCATGGGAGAATCATCCAGACTCCTTTTTGTTTTTTATCACTGGCCTTTGTTCACATCATGATTGTGGTGTAGATATGACATGGAGCTCTCAGTCTGCAGATGCCCTGAAAATGGCTTTAGTGGTTCACATTGTTCTTTTATATATGCTAGCAAATTTTCTGCATCAAGTAGATAAATACTTATAAAACCAAAATGTTACTGCCTTGAAACTCTCATTTTCATAGTGATTTAAATTCAGTGTATACACTGGGGTTAAGAATACAGAGAAGAGGTTTTTCCTCTGCTTTTATATTTATTAAAATAACTGCATTTATTTTGATGGTACTATTCAGACTACCTGACATTTATAACAGTTTTTACCTTGATTTTGTTTTAATAATACAGCAGACAAAAAAAATGTCTTCTTAACCTTTTGACTGGGTCTTTTCTGGAAAATATAGACACTAGGAAAAATATTTCCCACATTTTGCCCCCTCTAATTGTTACAGTTATATTATAGCAATGGATGGAAGGCACTTGTCTTCCTTTGATGAAAAAAGGAAGGAGTAGAAAGGGAAGAAAGGCATCCGGATTACCTTCACATTTTACAGAATTATTGTTTGAAAGCCTTGTTATTTCAGTAAAGCTTATTGTAGTTAATTCTCAGTTTTCCCAGAACAGGACAACAGAGTCCAGAGAAGTGGCACAGATACAGGAGGTCCCTCCTCATTTTCAGCACTCTTAGCGATAAGGCTTAGCAAAGGTCTTTCCGAGATGATTAATGGCAGGTTTGACTCTGGGAGGTAATTATAGGTTTTGAGAAGAAGTTTGAGACTTTGGGGATGAAAGTGTCTGTGAAGGTTTCACTGAGGAAACCAACCCCTGACAGGCACAACATGCTCATTACAGAAATTTTGAAAAAGCACAGATATCTATAAAATAAGCTAGATACAGAAGGACATATTTTTATTAACCCCACTGCTGCTGATGGCATATGCATCCTCCATGTTCTTTGGGGACTAAGGTGATTTGTAACCCTGGTAACTGTAGTCTTTTGAAGATACAGATCTTCATTTGTTTGTGAACTCCTTCCCATCCTCCCTCCCTCTCCCTTTTTCCTTCGAGGGTTAGGTGGAGGGAGTGGATGGAGGGAATAACAATAAATAGTGTCATGAAAAATAAATTATGGGTGATCAGAAAGTTCTTCCCATAATGCAGCTAGTTTATTTGCTGCTATCTTTTTGTTTGTTTGTTTGTTTGTTTACTATTATTATTATTTATTGTTTGGGTTTCAGAGGTTCTATGAATAAAGAAAATACTGAAGTGGCATATGCACTTCTGATTGTCAGAATGCTTATTTTCAGTATTCTGAAATGTAATGTCTGAGAACTGGAGCAGAGCCTAATTCAAAGGGCTTCCTCCCAGGAAAAGGTCCTTAAAGACACCAGGGCCTCTAGTAGGAGTTCTTAGTGCCTGCAAGTGCTTTAGCCTCTCAGAACAGCATCTTTCAGCTGCCTCAAACTGCTGTGGGGACTGAATATCATGTTATTCAAACACAAATTTATACTGACCAGGGTTTTACTACAGACTCTCTGACTTCCCAACTCTTTTTGGGAGTGGAGTGGGATCAGTCTGCATCACACAGCAGAGAGCAGAGCTCTAATGTCGATTCAAAACAGAACTTTTCCCCAAATAACTGTCTTTTTTTAATTCCAGTGAATACAAGCACCAAGATCTAGGAAAGGACTGTGAGAAAACTTATGGTCAAATCTAAATGTATTTACAATTCATACACTCTTTATACATCTTGCCACTATGAGATACAGACCTTGTTTCAGTAGTGCTGTCTGGCTCCTTTGCGCCTTTTTGTCAACATAAAGCAGCTGTAAACCTGCCTGCTCTGGCCAATTAAGTTGTTCTGCATTTCTGGAGTGGCACAAAGGAAAGCTACCCCTCCTTCTCAGTATGGTTTAATAAAATAGGGATATATGGGGCACATAGGAATCACAAAAGTTGGAGTGGAACAGGAGTCATGGGCCAGATTCTTGAGCTGCAATAAAACAGTGGCAATCCAAGGGAGAGATGGCAAATTATGCTAGCTGGGAGTCTGCCTCTGAGATTCCACAAATGTTGTTCTGTCACAAAACAAAATGACATTGCTAGGCTGCTTGTTACCAACATTCCCAAAACTATATCTTCTCAAACTCGTTGTCGGAGTCTGTGAAAGGGGGCATATGTCCAAATCAATTTTATGAGATCATTTGTATTACTTTGTATTAATTGTGAACAAATGCCCCAGTGCAGAACGAGCATATCTTGACAGCCTGGGAAGTGTTGTGTACCGAGAGGATACAACCTGGTATACAACAGAGGGAGTCAGCATGGGGACATTTGAGGAGGTTTTGAGTTGAAATCAAAGCAGAAATTTGTTCTAGATTTCAGACTAGGAATATATCTAACTTGTAAGTGTAACTAAAACTTTGATAAGCAGAAGTGAGGAAGTAGCAGAGCTGCCCCAGTGAGCCATGAGTTTTGCTTCTCCAGGCAGAACTGGGTCCTTATTGTTACTATTAAAATTCACATAATCCACTGTATTTAAAAAACTGTGTGATGTAGATTACCTCACTGCTTTGATTCATTTAACCTAAATTCAGATATCAGCAGTATAGAAATTTCCCCTTGAGCTGGCCACCTCAGCATCATGCTCCTTTAGGATAAAAAAGAGCATTGTCAGAAATGTCTATTTCAGTGGTGTCCTCCATATTTCAGTTAGAGAAATCCTGGTTTTGGCCTCCTGGTCTCCCCCTGCAATAAGCAATGAGAGCAAGCAAGAAGATCTAAAGCGTAACCCAGAGTATTAGTGATCTGAATTGTCCCTGTTTAGCTCCTGTCCCCCTGTACTGACTGGAAAGGGAACAAAAACTGGAGTATATAATGAAATAAGCACTAAGAGTGAGGTTCACCTCTTGAGGCTCATATAAAATTTGCAGTCAGGTGTCTGGATTTAAGTGGAAGGTATCTGGGCCTTTCTGTCCTACATGGATTTGTAGATTACACAATAATTTGTATATGTTAACGATTTGTCTTTATAGAAAACACACACAAGAACAAGAATAGATGAAGTACTGTAGCACTTAATTGTTTTGTGTGGCTCATCTATGACCTTTAGTTTCACCTTCACTCCATAATGAAAGGAGTAGCTACTGGAAGATCATCATCTCAGGACCAGCAGGTGAACATCAGGAAAAGGCAGTTCACAACACAGAGAGTAGGGAAAATTATGTAAAACATGAAGACTCAGTGAACTAGGTTAAAAATCTGAAGGGAAAAAATGTTTGAAATTTTAGAGACAGTTACTTAATTCTGTATCTGCAGTAGCTTTTCACAGTTGACCAAAATATTCCTTGGAAGCAATTTCAAAGTTATAGACTTAAATGTCAGAAAATGACTTTTATGCCTGTATATAAAATGCTGATGTAAGAATTGCCTGCATTCTCATACAGACAGGAAACAAAGTACCATGGGATTCATGAGGCCAATTGCAGCTAATCAAGGATCAGATAAAAAGCATCCCATTTATTTCAGCAGAATTATAGAACATGGCTGCATTTTCAAATAATCGCTGTCAAGACATAAAATAAAAACTCAAAAAGACATCTGTCAAATAAAATTTTAATAAGATATGAATCCGAATAAGTTGTGGCCTATTGTTTGAATATTCCAGCAGTAGAAAAGGAGGTTAAATTCAAATAAATTATT
Source organism: Climacteris rufus (assembly GCA_013398175.1). NCBI lineage: Eukaryota > Metazoa > Chordata > Aves > Passeriformes > Climacteridae > Climacteris > Climacteris rufus. The sequence continues at coordinate 887,621 of VZRZ01000887.1, read as the reverse complement.
CATTGGGACTAGTTGCACATCTCTAGTGTGTGTCTATATAATTTAAACAAAAACAAAAGTGTGCCACAGAATAAAATGAGACTTTTAAAAAATACTTCCTTGAATCTGGATGATGCAATTCCCTATCTCGTTCTAAAATAATTATTAAACACAGGGAAAACTACTAATAGAGCATAAAAAATATATTCAATTGGCAGAAGACAAATACATTATTTATTACTTCAAGTTATTGATGAGCTTTCATACCAGCTCGTCATTCTGTTTTACTCTGTCACTCATGAACTATAAAATCATCTGTAACTCATAATAAATAATGTATCCACAGCCAGCCTGTACCTTTGGGTAGCTGCCCTTATTTATCTGGATATATGCACATGGATATGCACTTTCTCACCAAGAGAAATGGTCAGCACATTAAACAATCCTGATTTGAAGAAGTTTCAGACTTATGAGCAGAGAATGAAAACAAGAGATTGAGGATATCACTGGGGGTTTTTTTGTCTGTGTGTGTTTTTTTCATGCTAAGAGTGCATTGCTTTATGATATGCAAATAGGGAAGGTTATAAAGGATCTGTTCAAAGCATATTTACGATTATTCAAAACCATAATGAAACTCTATTTTAACAGATTTGATAAAAGCAAAGGAGACAAAATTAATACAGAGCTTGGTGTGACTGTTGCCCCAATGAGCTGTACATCTTCGAGTTTATGAATAACATTTGGTAAAGGTTAAGATGGAAAAGAAATTCAAGATGAAAGTAATTCTTACAAAAATGACAATTACAGACTGTTGATTTGAACAGATGATATTAGTAAGAATAGATGGACTCTGCTACAAAAGCATCATTTATAAGTAAATCTCTAATAACTTTTCATCTGTAGCACAAGTATTCTTGAATGGCTATACTGAAATGCTGACACAGTGATCACTGATGAAAATGTCCTTTGTTTTGACCTGCAGGATATTTCAAAATTATATACAATGCAGTGTTTAACTATTTTTCCAACTAATGAAGTAAGATTTAGGTTGGTTCATGTCAACTATGCAACAGTATTCAAAATGGTTAACCTGTTAACCTGAATTATAATTTGCATTTTCAAAAAGCAGCTGGAAGAGACATTTTCTACGTGCTTTGTCTTTGGGAAAAAAAACTGCTGGGACCAGGCGTTAGAGTCTCCAAATCTATATGCTATGTGCCAGATTATTAATATTTTTCTATTGTTCATCTACAGTGTTTTATAACTTACTATGCACAATCAGCATTTCTAAATGACTGAGAAGAAAATATGGATATATTAGCTCCATAAACTAGATGAATTGATTAAATGTTTTGTTGCAGTAACGACACAAAAGCAAGAGCCAGAGACACCTGTTACCAGCATCAGAGAGAAGGAAGGGGGGGGGCGGGGGCAAGACTCGCCTTCTTTATTTTTTATATACATTTGGAAATCACTGTTCATTGGAGGAAATTAGTTCTTCCTCCCTCAATTACAGTGGTCAAAGGAAATGTCCATCAAGGTTCTGTGTCCATGAGAAAGGAATGCGAGTGATAAGATACAGTTACAATAACATAGCCATGTTTACAGAGAAAACTGTGAGAAACTAGCTACAGAAAAATGAAAACATCCAGGACTGCAAAAATCAGGGCAACAATGTTTAAATAAGATGAACATGAACCATCAGTGCCTTTCTTATTTTAAAAAAGCTAATATGATTGTATAACAATGTAAAACAAATATTTCCATAGGGAGACGCAATATTAACTCTATTGTATATGGTTATGACAGCAATTTATGTAGAACATTATAAGGATACTTTGCATAGTTCCATTCATATATTCAAGGAAGACAGCTTCAAACCAGAAGAAAAAGAAGGATGTTTAGGTTTATAGGAGTGCTAAAAGAGCTTCCTTTGTTTTGTTTAGAGGAAAAAAATTACTGTTCATGTAAGTAGATATGTATAGTATGTAAGCAGATATGTATATTTTGCGTGTGTGTTTGTGCCATAGGAAGAGAAGGATAAACATTCAAAAGAAAAGATATTTACACTAAAAGACAGTGTAGTCATTGGCACATGAACAAAGAGGAAGAAAACATGGTCAGGAATAAGCTTGCTCTGAAAATGAGAAGAATTCCAGAGGAGTGAAGTTTTAAAGCAGATTTCCAGTAGAAAAAACAGACAGCACAAGGAGCCTAACTGGAAAGGGAATTCAGCAAACCTGTGAATGTCATTAGACAGCACAAGGCAGGCTGTGGCTGCCCCTGACAACCCCAGGAGTTTTTCCTTTGCTCTTATAGACCACCATACAGTTTCACCTGAATAAAGGCTAGCACAATTACATACAGAACCACAAGGTCTCATCTCTAGGCAGCCAGAGGAACAAAAAAGAAATTATTAAAAGAAGTGCCTAATAAAAACAAAGCAAACAAACAAATTCAGCAAACCCCCCAGCTCTCAGCTGCTTGCTCAGTGCCCAGCACTGAACCATATGGCTGGTGTCTTATCTTAGCAAGGCACAAAGAGCTACACTACCAATTTATTCTTTCTGTATATCACCTTTCACCACAACTGAGAAGTGAGAGGCTGCTCAACAAGAAGAAACAAATACATATGGCTTTTACACATGAAAAGAGGTGCTTATGAAAAACAGTGACTCACACCAGCCGAAGCATAGTGGCTGAACACACAGAAATAAAGGCTGCCATGCCAAAACCCCTCAGTGCTTCCCACTGACTTCAAAGACTTGTGTTAGGAGAAGGTCCAAATTAATTTTGTACGTGTTATTAAAGTTTTCCATCATCTGGGGCAGAGGTAGGCTGAGGCCTCAGGGCTGCAGTGAGCGCTATGCAGAATGCATTTGCAGACACATTGAAGCGTGGAGGGATCTGAGCCCCCCGATCCAGTTGTTCCTGATGGAGGCCTTGGCTTGACAGCCATATAAAAAATCAGAGGCTGTCACCTGCTGGAAATCAGCAATCCACCTGTGCTTCAGCAAAGTGGAGCAGCACAGTCCCCACATATGGGCTCAGTTCACACAGTGTGCACAAAGCAACCAATTGCAGCAGCAAGGCAGTCAAGTGACTTCTTCATAAGGGCTTCTCCTTCATAAGAATGAAACTAGCTACTTCAATCCCCCCACAGAATCTCAGTCTTCTCCTTTTTAAATCTGACATCTGCTGTCATATCCCAAATTTAACACTAGAAAGCAGCAGCCTGGAATTTCTCAAATGTGTAAATTTTTCATATTGCACTGAGACTGCAGCAGCCTCACCTAACCAACTGGATCTATCTGTCAGCTGCCAAGCAGCACTTGCAAATTGTTTACAGTCAAATGCAAGGAGATACATAAACTCCCCCAGATGAGGAAGATGTTGAATTTACACAGACAAGTGACAAACGAGCTCAGAATGAGAATGCATACAAGAACAGCCTACAGTGTGCCATTATAGCATGATATAAATATATGACAACTACTCCAATCAATGCCCGCGGCAAATGTTTCCAAGTGTTACTGCCACTAGAGAAATTTCTCTGAGTTTCAGTTTTTCCCTTATTTTCTTTTTTCCTTGAATGAGACATTCATTCAAAATAATGAGGAAAAGAGGCATCTATTAAAACAAACAGATCATATTGTACTGAATGGGTTTGGGGACAACAGTCTTATTAGTGCAGTTAATACATCTCATTCCTTGTGGAAGAGTGTCCAGATACTGTAATATGCTCCACCAGAAACACATATACACATATACAACCCTGTGGAAAGGTATAAGAAGAGATAAATGACAATCTCACTATGTCCATCATTACATCTAGACTCCAGTTATAAAAAAAAGCATAGCCTATCCTATGCATCTGTAGAGTTATAGAAACCCAAGCTTTCAGTATACATGAACAGCAGTCTTTCATGAAGGGACTGTATTCTACACAAGTGTTAGCATGGTATTCACGCTTCGTTCTGGCAAGTGGCACTTCCAGTTCTTTCAAAGCTTGAAAATCATGCCTCTGTAAAGAAACAAAACATAAATCCTCTGGGCACAAGTGAAATCCTCCCTGATCCCTCCACATGAAGTTTACATTGCGTGAGAGATTTCACAGATCTTGGGCTAATCCTCTGGAAGTGAAGGACCACCTTTGAACACAAAGAAAAAGTGGCACCATGCATGGCAGCTGCCCCAGTCTCTACAGATTTTTTGGGGGGGGTGAGACACATCCTTGTTACAGCCTTTGATAGATTTAAGATGGAGTCTTTGACTCAGAAGGGCAAACTGTAGCCAATAAATCTATCTAACACACACAACCAGGAGTTTCAAAATAAGTATCCCACCTTTTCTGGTTTAAGCCCATCCTTGGCACTGACTCTTCATCCCTCTGCACTGTTTACTAGGAAGTTGCTATTTAGTGGAAGATGGTTGAAAAAGCAACACACCTTTGTTCACACCAAATACATAAACCAAATTTTACTGCCAGAGAGAGCTGAAGCAGAAGTCACTGCCCAAATGCAGGCCAGCCAGTACTGGCTGAAATCTAATTAGTCATGAGTGAATGAGTTTGTTTGTTTTTGTTGTCAGAAGAATCCAAACATCATATCAGGAAATGGAAAAGGCAGCAAGAAAATAATCCATTATTCAAAAATACAAGTGGTAAAACCTACAGAATGAGAGCTCTAGATTAGATACTTGTAGGAAATAATGGACTGTAAGCAAGAATAATGAAACCTATATTTGACTACTAAGGAATTCAGAAAACTGAGACTTTGCTCCTTTTTTTTTCACTTTTTTCTTTTTATGAAAGGAAAATGCAGCAAGGAATTACCTGACTCCATGAACTACTTCTACCTCTAATGAACATAATACAGAGAACACTGCTACATTTGGTGTAAGAGAGTTAATGCTTTCTTCCCTGTCAGTAGACATGTCACTGATTTTTGATGTCTCATGCAACTCTCTATTAAAGACAAAGGAATAAGAGACCTGGAATTGTCCCTGGGCATCAGACAGGATACCTTCTTTGTGCCAAACATATCACCAGCTGCTGCCTGGTCTTGCTACCCTCATGCTACACAAAAATGATCACAAAGGTGCCATGGCACATTTGGACCAAGTTCTTATTGTGGTTAACCAGAGGGCTGGGACTTTATATTCAGCCTTGTTGTTTATTGTCCATTCAGTAAAGGTCTGACATGGTTTGAGACACACACTGTGCATTATTATTTATTTTCACTAAAAAGTGCAGTACTTTCAAATCCTGAAACAGTTATGGACTAAACACTCAAACAATGCAACAGAATTATCACCTCTGCCAAAAAAAAAAACAAAAACCCAAAACCAAAAACAAACAAACAAACAACAAAAAAAAGAGCAAACTAGAAGATTGACAAGAGTGGACTGGAGTTATTCTAATAAAAAGTAAGAATTGCACTGAGGAGAAAGAAGTTTCATTATGCCCTTACACAAGTCATTGCATGAAGCAATTTTCAGTTCCAAAAACAATATAATTTACATTTAACCCTTATAGCCCACAAGAGCTGTCCCAGTTGACAGGCAAAATCAGGGTAACGCAGGCAGTCACTGTGCTATCTTAGATAGCCTAGGGTATTACCTCCAGCCTCAGCTCCAGCTGTCATGGATTTTCCCCAGTCCTGTACCACATTATCTGCCCTTGTAAAGGTGTCTCAGGTACCTAAGGGCTTCTATCTTAAATGGTCTACATACTTGTATCTGATTTTGTTGTATTTTGTTGGGTTTGTATTCTGGCAGGAGAATCCCACTCATTATGTTTTCTCTGTTTTTACACTGGGTCAGTAAAGAAGATTACAGCCCATGATCCTCAACAGCCCTGGGATATGTTCGATATGTTCTATGCAAAAAGAACAGTCGCTCCATCTTAACAACCCCTTTGTGCAAAAAGTGGCATAAAGAGGTCATATCAGAGCTGAAAATTGGGCCAAAGAGAGTATATCTTCCTCTGGATGCACAGTTATAATTGCTATTATGTTTAGGGAATTGGGCTTGATCACTGAATGGAAAACACTTTGCAATTAAGAGAGTTGAAAGCATAACTAGATTTGAATAATTGATGTTAATTTCCACTTGCAGAGAAGACTATCACAATGTTGAATCCAAATGCCATGCAATCTTCTGGTCCATTCCCTCATTTTTTGTTTCCATAAATTGCAAGGTAATGGTTACTGGACGGCCTTGTACAGAATTGCTATATGGATCACATCCCATTATACCTCTAAAATCAGGAAGAATCCATGCTTGCATTACTCATGCACACGAAGCAAGTTCTTTCCTTATTTGGCCATACAATTAACTTAAATGAAACTGAATGTAATGCCTTGAAAACAATACTAAATTAAATGGTAATGCACTAATCCATCAATTACAACAGGGCAACTAATGGCTTGAAATAGCTTTGTACAAGAGTTTCTAGTTGGATTAATAATATAGTTAATGCTATGTACTCACCATTAAAGTAGGAAATAAAATATTGTTTTAGTTAATCTCTTCTTGTCATTGATGGGGAAGTGCAATGCAACCAAAATTAATATTCATTGTAATGTAGTGCGTGAGTAAGCCAATATCTACCAACCCCCCACCCCAAACCTCAGAATTTAACAAATATTAAAATATAGTTCTTCCAGGGACTGCTGTAAGTATCAGAAATGGTGAACACATTTTTAATAATCTTGTTTGTCTTGGATGCAATAATAGTGACACTAGCTTTGTATGGGTTAGAGAGAGAGCAAGATCTGAGTGACACTGTGAGTTGGTAACCTCAGCACTCCGTTGGTTCAAGTCTTTCAGAGACACTCCCAGAAAGTGGAAAAACGGTAGATGCAAATTATCTGGCCAGCTGTAGCGAGAAGGAACAGAACAGAATCTATATTTGGAGAACTGGAGGGAAGCTTGCTCCTCCACTTTCTGATGTTACACATCCAGATGATCAGTTACATTAAATTTTCACACTTCCTGCTGACATCAAACAAAGACTGAGAAGCGCAGGAACCCAAAGCCACCTGCCTGTTTTTAGTGCTCTTTCCATGACATGCATGCAAAGGGATGCACAGCAGGCATCACCCTTTCCTAGTCTCTTCCATCAGACTCCGGATCTGAATTACGCCTATCACCCTCCTGGTTTATTTAATTTTCAAAAGCAATCTGTTCCAGTGCTGGCAGGTGTGAAACAGCCACCAGTGCCATGGTAGAGAGCAGAGGATCCATAGCTAGTCAGCATATCCTGCAGCTTGACCACCATTGCCAAAGGCCAAGGGAGGGTCCTGGGAGCGGGAGGAGGCTCAGGAGTTTAGAGGGAGGATGAATGCCCTCTCTTACCTGGGTCCCACCACAGGGGCCTGCTTGCAGGCCTTCAAGGAAGGAAAGAAGGCTTTTTTTCCTTTACATTGTCTCTCTCTTACATTTTGTTCTGCCATGCAAAGCTGCTGCCTGATGGCCAAAACCAAGGGCATAGGGCTGCTCTCCAAGTGCTCCTCAGGGGGCACAGGGGTGGGGGCCAAAGCCAGAAGGTGAACAGATGAGGCTACCCCGTCTCCCACTGCTAAAGCCATCCTGCTCAAGTGATCCACAGATGGCAGAACTCATGATGTTCCCAGGGAAAGCCATTCTGAAGTGTGTGATGTGCACATGCACGCTGGGACTTTAAAGCCTTGCAGCCCTTTCCTTTGAATACCTTTAGATCAGAAAGCTCTGCAAATAAGGCTATACTTCAACAGTTGTTTAACACTTCCTATGCATCTAAAACACAGAAGAAAAAGGAATTCAAAGCTCTGATTACATGCTTTTTACGGAAAATTTACCCAAAAATCCTGTTACTATATGATGTGAGCTAAGGACTCATAGGTTTAAATGCTGTATCTATAAATAGAAGTAGGAACAAATATACATGCAGAGACACTACAATTCACTATTTGGTGTTTACAGCGGCCTTTGAAGCAGATATAAAAAAATCTCCATTGCAATAGGGATTGCTCAGAGGCTCCCCAGGGGAAATGACTTGCTCCTCCGTGGCTTTGCACCGATGAACTGGAAAGCAAAGATAAGGGTACTGGCTCCTCCTTCTTTCACCTTTCCTTCTACCAGGTTTTGTCTTGCCCAGTAGTTGAATAGAAACTGTTGTTTCTGGGCTGTGGAAAAGCAAGGGAATGGCGGTTCTGTTTTGCTTCCTAATGGTTTCCCCTGACTACAGCAAAACACCCTGTGGGCAAATATATTCAAATAGACTGTTAGCACATGCTACATAGGTCACTTACAGAGTAAAAAGCTATCTTGTATTATTTACAAGAAGTATTAGATAACATTTTGGCCACAGAGACACAAAGAAGCACCATGAGCTCATTAAAGCTCTAAAGTGCATGTAAAGCAGAAGGATGTCTTTTTGAGAGGTTATCAAAGGATCCCACATGTGTATCAAGTCGACTCCGATGGAAGCAAAAAAGAAATATGCCTGTTAACGTTAATGGGAACTGCAGAGTAAGTAGAAAGGCATTCAATCCTAGTCTCCCTGAAAGGCAGAGAATGAGTATTTCAATAATGCTGAGATTTTAACTTGTGATTTAAAGGAATCTATACATTTAAGATAGGAAGCAAACCTATTAGACAACAAGCCTAATAATTTGCAAGCAGTTAACATATCCATACAGATAGATTGGTTTTGTTGTTTGCTGTTTACAGGGGGGATGGGTGGTGAGAAAAATCAACTTTTCTTGCTGTATTTATTTTATGCTTGTTAGGGAAATGGAAGAAAACAACACAGGATGCCATAAAACCCAAGGGGTCAATAGGAAAAAAAGGTTAAAATAACTCTATGGGACAGAGTCTTCATTGACCTTGTGCATTCTGTCATTTAAATGTAAACACTGCCTTTCAAACCAACAGTATTTTCTATTTCATTAATGCCTGAAGAACAATAAAAATGCAGGAAGTGTAAAAATGAGGCTTCTGCAAGAGAGCTTGAATAAGCTAAAATTAAGAGCATAACCTAGCCAATTAAGGGCTTCTTTTGTGTTATAGTCAAGCCTAAGCATTTTCAAATATTGAAGGAGATGATTGTGGATATTTGTGACTATACTTCCGTGTCACTCAAGAAGTAGAAAAACTGCATGAGAAGCTTGGGTTTGGGAATCAGCACAGAAAAGGGAATGTAATGAAAGGAAAGAGGGGTGGTAAGTGGAGAGGGAAAAAAAAACATCAAGAAGGAGAAAAATTTAATTTTGGAGTCCTTTGGATTTGAGGTAGTACAAGGGAATTGCTTAAAGTTTGTTACCTTTTTTTTTTTTTTTATTGTTTGACTGTCTACAACTATCCTAGGTGTCTTAATGTCTGGAAAAGATTTGAATTATTAAGGCATGAATAACTAGCAAAACAAACCCTCATTAAATTATAAAGGAATATGTTTTAATGTGCCTTAGCAGAAAAACAGCAGTTCTAGGAGAAATCTGTTCAAGTATGGAACAGTGCCAGTCAGAAAACACAGTCCCCTGCACTGCTTGGGATCTGTGGATGGTGGGATTTAGAGCTGGGAAGCTGGGAACAATCCTGTGTAACCACCTTCTACTATAATTTATTGAGTGCTGTCATGGCATGTGGTACTGTGCAAACACTGCCCTAGGGTGTTTATCCCCTAAATCAGACACAGATAATAGAAGTCAGACACAAAATACCAGGGGAGAGTCCAAACCAGATGGAGATAATCCATTTTACATCAGATGTGGATGTGACTTTCTCTTGTGCTGATTACTTCTCTTTAGAAGAGCTCCTTGCTCAAGGATTTAATTGAAAAGTGTCTGTCAGTCCTATCAAGACAAAGAGCTCCCTTGCAGGAGGTGAAGACTGAGTGCAACAAGGTAGATTAGGCAGAGGGAAACTGCTCAGGGACATTCTGTGACTAAAGACAGTTTGGCCAAGGTTCTGGATGCAGCAGAGTCACATCATGTAGTGCCACCCTTGAGTAATTATTACACTACAGAGTGGCTGCTCTGCATCTGCAGAGCACAGAAAGCATTCCACACCAACCTGCTGCCTTGCTCTGAGCCAGCATTTATTTCTGTGCCTGGTTTTACACTGCACAGACTATATTTTACTCATGAGAGAAGAAGGAAACTGAGTTATGCTAGTACAGTCTTTTGCCTGCCTCGGCTATTTAGACAGCAAGCTCTTCATGGGTCTGACCATGTTTAGGTATAGGAGGAGGATGTCAAAACCTGACATGTGCTGAATAATTCCAGACCATAAATTTTAGCAAACTTGCTGACACACCTTTAAAATAATCATAATAAATATCCCCCAAACAGAGCCATCAGGAACCTGAGGTCTGGCAGCTGCATTTCCCAAAGCACAAAATGTCTACACCAAGACACACTAAAATGAACTCCTGGGAGATTATTAAAGTACAGAGAGCCCAAGTGACTCAAATGACAGAATTTCCCACAGAGTAACCACCCTATCAGTGATCTCCCAGTCATGATCTCAAGAGGAATGTCTAAAACATTTGCAAACATGAACTTGGAAACTGAAGATTTCATAAGTCTACTGAAAATTATATAACTCAGACAGTTATTAGTTTATAAACTTTTCAGGCTTGTGCTCACTTGCACTTGTACAATTCTCTGCAGGTTGTGGAGGGTAAGAACAATCCTTTTCGGTTCCTCCACCTTATCATCCCTCTCCAGCAGCGCCATACCCACCCTCTACTTCCAACAGACCTAACACTTTTTGTCTCCTGATCTGAGATTCGTTTAATTAAACTCAGCTTATATTTGAAGTTTTCTGTTTATCTTTTGAACCTGAAAGCTATTCAAGAATGTTTATCTCCTCTGATAACTGTACTATCAGTTTTAGTAGAAGATGTTATCTGTCACTGACTAAAAACTTAGAGGGCAGAAAGCTATGCTCCTTAAGAATTTCCAGAGGGAAACTTCCAATTTACCCAGTTTTCCCATATATACCTTCATTAAATGCAAAGTAAATACTATTTAATATATTTCCACTCTGTAAATGTTTCCTGTTACTGAACAGAGACAATACTTTAGCCTGTATTTAGAGCATGAAGGAATTTCAACTCTAGTATCATAAGGTCTCATCCTCTTTGGTCAGCTCAGCTTTTTTTTTGCCAAATCACATCTTTTCTGGCATCAAGTCCTTCTTAGTCAGGAGCACAGTGACTCCACACAGGACTCACATCCAGCCATTGTGCACTAGAGAATTCACCAAAGCAAAATGCATTTATTTGCTTCAATAATTGCTGAAAACTGGATTCTTTGAATCCTCATTCACATTTGGTCTATTTTGTTCTGCAATTATTTTCACTGGGAAGAATTGGACACTTGAAATCTAATGCATGCCTCAGTGAGGGTAAGTATAGTGGAATCAGGCCACAATGATGGATAAAGTAAAAACATTCTTTTGTTGCTATCCATCCCGTTCTTAAAAACCCTCTTTAAAACAGCCATCAAACAAAGAAGATGATGAAAAGACACAAAATGAGGCCATGAAGAACAACATAATTCAGATTAAGAATTCTAACCCAAATGGCCTTCAGAATTAATAGGCTATTCAAGCAAACAGAATACCCTCAAAAAAACCAACTATTTGTATGAAATCCTCCCTTTATACCTTTAATTTAGGCAGAGTTTTCCTCCTGAGCTTCTGTTTTGCATGAATCAATATGCTGCAGTCCACATCCAGAGGGAAAGAGAAACTATCTGTTGTACATACTAACATACACAAAATGAGTAAAAAACATTGCTGCAATTACAGGACACCTAATCTTAGTTACTAAAACTGCATGATGCATTTTGGTTAGCTGTATAACAATACCTAGATCATCACAATATTTGGAAATTACTGCCTGATTTATTTTGGAAGTCACTGGTAGCAAGAGTGAATGTATGTTAAGCACAAAGAAAGCATTAAGGCATGTGAAAAGCATAATATTAAACCCTGCACTTACATATAGAAATCATTTCAATGCACTTTTTTCCTTTCACAAGACAGGGTAATTATAAAGTTTGCAAAATGATGCCATAATACTTTGGAAGATTGGGTGAATCACACTTTGTTGCAGGGCAGCAGACTCACCCTCTGTGGTGACATTTTCCCAAAAAAGTCTTTCATCAGCTGCTCTCGACTATGTAATGATTGACAGTGTCCACTCCAAAGACTCCTGAGTAATTGGCTACTAAAATATCTTTTCTAACAATTTGCTATGTTTTATCCCTGCAGTGTCTTATTCTTTATCTTTCTGAAAAGCTCCTCAACCCATAAAACTCTATACAGCCTTGCTGTTTGCACGATTTTGTTCAAGTTGCACTATCTTTTATCTGAGGAATGAGTGATATTATTTCTGGTAACAGCTACGACTTTCCTGATATACTTGAATTGCTTTACAAGTTTTCTAGTTAATGCAGGCAAAAGACACTAAGCATGAAAATTGCTTAAAAGAAAAAAAAAACAAACAACTGAAACAGAGACTTACTCAGTATAAAGTCAAGTGAGTTGTGTTTTGACTTTTTTTCTCCACCAAGTTATTCTCTGTTTAAAAGCACTTGAATGCCTGAATATCTGAAAAACCATTTCAGAACTGGGAAAAAATAAAGGAGGAGTAAGAAACCATATTGAATCTGGAACTACAATTTCATCCAAAGAAAAGGCCCAACTTGACAAAGCAGGAAGTCTTTCTGAGTAAAACAACCAGGAACATTTGCTAGAAAGAGCTCAGAAATCAAATAATTCACCCAAAATGCTACAAGATGAGGCATCTGATGAAAAGAATATCATATGCTGTGCAAAGCTGGAGTCTGTAAAAGATTGCACATGCTACTGCAAAAGGAACATGCCAAGGCAATATCCCTTAGTGAAAAGAAAGAGCTGCATAAATTTTTTCAACCCAGCAGGAATTTGTTAAATGTACCAAGGGCAGAGTTCATGACCATTAAAGCAGATTATGCATGATTCCTGAATACGAATAAGAAAAGATAAAACTCAGAATAATCTCAAAGGAGAAAACATGCCTTTGTGGGTTAAGAACAAGCCAGTTCTTGGTCCACTAGGATTTGCAAGGTGCAATAAAGCCACTGGAGAAATTATCAGAAAGGCATAGAAATAATCTCAACAAATGATTGAAGGGATGTGAAGAACTAAGTGCTAAAGTGAATGGGCAAGTTCTCCTTTTTCTTGAAGCTGCAAGAAAGAGAAAACGAAATCAAGGATCAAGAGACTGTACCCTTCATGATCATTAAATGTGGAGGGTTTAATAAAATAAAGTATATAATACATATATTAAAACTTGCTTATTACATACGCTGATAAACAGTCAAAGGCGGATAACTGAAACTGATTTTTTTCCAGACACCTCGAATGCTAGGAATGACCTAGGAAGAACAAAGGATGAGACCATGAAATATGAAATGAATTCTCCTGAAAAGGATAAGTCAAATGATTGTAAAGCACTGGAAAAAAAGATGTCTAAAAGAAATTCTGAAGTCTATTAGGAACTGAAACAAAAGAAAACCATGAAAAGAAGACTACAAGGTTCTATGTTCATTTCAAATACAGAAAAGATATTTTACAGCAAAAAATAAATCATGAATGGAGTAGTTTTTTTAGAAGAAGAAAAAAAAGCAGGTAGTGGTGGACATTTTTATATTGGTTGTTAGAGAGTATGACTTTGTCCAAGCCTACTTAGACTCACTTCTTTTAGCCAGCCTTACTAGACAATACTTCAGTTCAACAGTTATTTTTGCTACCCACTATCCCTGAAATAGTGGGTATGCCTATGCAATTTTAAGCAAATTACATGTTCTGATATAAGCTGCTGAAAATCTAAATACAAAACATGGATAACCACCCTAAAGCCAGACCTTTCTCCATATTTAGCAGTGCTAGATTACAGTTTAGGACTGGTGAAATATAGGTTGTAAGCTGATAACATCTGGTTTCACAGAAATCACAAAATAAGAATGTCTGCACTTCTGTGAGAAGTACTTAAGACTTCCAGATGTACAAGACAAAACTATCACTGTGATTTGGAGGTGAGGAAAGTTTCATTAATTCCCAAAAAAAGACAATGAATAGCCTTAAGGTCACGGACAGCAGTGCCATCTGGGAACTAGAACCAGAGACCCATGGATTGCTGTTCCTGTCTCACAGGCACTCTTGGAAAAAGCAAACATCCCTTTCCTCAGTGGGAGATAGTGGGGAAAGCCAGCGGTGATGCTCCTGCCATTTTGTCAAACACAACACACTCAGACTGCTTGGCCTCAGAGTTTGGAGAGACCAGAAAAATAGCACTGCTGGACTCCATGGAGAAGCACAGCAACAGGTGACACTTCAGAGGCTACGAGAACGTCACTGGTTTA